>SNQJ01S0043557.1:17447-38166 GCA_010110895.2 Picea sitchensis
TAACGGCCATTGATCCGTGGCTTAACACCCGATTGGTCCATGATCTCTATTTAAATAGCATGGAGGGTCATTTGCCAATGATCGATTGTGAGAAACTCTCTTGTAAAATCTCTCTGTAATATTTTTCTTTGCATTAATAAACTACTTCAAGTGGCCACATTGGCTGGGGTCGTGGATGTTTCCCCATAGGGGTTTTACCACGTGAAAACATCGGTGTGTTGATCTTTGATCTGGTTATGTGAGTGGTTACTAAAGGTGTTCGTCCTCTGTTGGAATACCTGTGTTGTCGAACAAGTTTTATTTTCTAAGGCACTTTGGCATGTTCTCATTTTTCATTGTCTGAGTAGTAGATTTCATCATGTTATAATTGTAGATTTTGTCATGAATTTTTTATATTTTAGATACTCCTTATTAATAGTGTATAAACAAGTTACATCAACTACAAACTAAAGTTGATCACTACATCTAGAATTGTGTGTGATTATAAAAAATTGAGAGAAACAACATCACATATAAGAAAAAGGTATGTGGATTTTATTGAGAAAGTTGAAACAAATATACTTTATTTATATTGGAAGAGTATGGTATATAATCATAAGTTCATTTGTTAAAGGTTCTTAGTCATAATCCAAGAAATTTCAAGGTGGCTAACCATAAGCTAACATGGTTGAAGGTGGTTAGCTAAAAGTGATTGTTATGTGCCTAATCACGACATAGATAACATCTTTATAATAAGGTCATATGTGTACAAATGTTTCCTTTATATAATAACGACATATATACCTAACATAAATTTAGGGTTAGTGTTTATGTATCTTATGGTTATAAACATGGTTTTCCTCCCTATCTTATATATACAATAACTTATCATTTATCAATATAACAATCAACTTCAAGATTTTATTCATGGAGATGTCTTCCTTCATTTAATTGTATTAGTAAGTGCTAGCCAACCATTAGGTGTGCAAGTATCCCAAACATTATTGCCACTGTTATATTATTTTCAATTTATGCAAGTGTGATCCCATTGGGTACTAGGGATGTAACAAGTGGTATCAAAGCTTCAATCAAGCTTTGTTGGAGTTTTTTTGTTAGTTCTTAAAAAAAAAAAAAGAGAAGAAAATGACAATCAATTACTATCATTTCACCGATCAGGGTTGAGTTTCAAGAGCACTTCCATATCTTTATCAATGAAAAGAGAGAGACATTATAGCTAGAATTGAAGAAAAAAGCGTATGTGGATTCCATAAACCTAGAATATTATGGAATCCACATACCCTTTTCCATAGAATATACTAACTAGATCCAAAAACCAAAGACATGACATATGGTACTACACATATAACATATTATCAACGAAAAAACAAGCTACATGAAATTTGAACATTTGAACAAAAATTTACAAGTTAAATGAGTAGATCAATAAAAAAAACATAATAACCTTGCAAGTTCAAAATTTGAGCTATGTAGATTGAGAATTGAATTTGTTCAACGGGTGGGTGACAAAAAAAATAAAGAGCTCAAACAAAAGCCATGAACAATGTCGCAACTATAGCAATTGTGTCGCAAAGTCTATTAAAGTCACTTATATATAGATCAACTAGTCAACTAGCCGTTAAGACCGACCAATGAGATAGGCAAAATTTTTGTGGCAATAGCGACGAAATTTCATGGAAATAGCGACCAAATTTCATGGCAATAGTGACAAAAATCCCGACCAAGTTAAAAAACCTATTCATGGCTATATCGACAAACTTTCATGGAAATAGCGATGAAAATCCTACCCTATCTAAAAGAAAACATGAAAATAATGGAAACGTGGAAAAATTTTGTGGAATAATCCACCCATATGTCGTAGTGCTAGGTCAAGCTCTGCCAGGGTGCCTCTGGTGGAATGTTCTCCTCCTCTCTGGTGCAAATTACCTGATCCATATCTGTTCTGCCTCTCCCCCATGATGGGGTCTTAGCATCCATCTGATGGGCTCTTCAACCCCATGGAGGTCTGAACTGATCATCTCCCCATGTGTACTGGTCCAAATGGTAACTGTCTATTGGGCATGATCCTGTACATCAACAACTATGCCCTCCATGGGCTCATCAGTCACAGGGATCATAGCAATGTCAAACACATCTCATCATCAATATTATTAAACATGTGCATAAAATCCCTAATACATCAGTCAAAAGCTCAAAGACATTACACAAGCCTGCAATATAAGTTTGGAGAAAAATACAAGGCGTCCTATTGGGCTAGTGTCCACTGGAAGAGGAAATTTCTCGGAAGAGACCTTATCCAAGTCATGCAAGTAGGTGATGTGGTCAAGGGAGGTCCAAGCAGGTGGGTGCAATGAGGGCAGAGGATGCAGAAAAATTTACCTATGGGTGCCTTTGTAGAAGGCGATTTGTACCTTTCTTGGATGCAATTGTTTCCAATCCCATTCATGCCTTTTATTCTTATTATTTTTATTCTTTTATTCTTTATTGCCTTTTTTTCTTCAATAACTAATCAGAGGACAATGCCTTGGCGTGGTGACCAATGGTGACAGTGTTACCCACAAGTACTTTCACAGAAATGATAAGGTTGGCTTGTGATGAGACCCCCTTTCCCTTGGCCATGCAACCAAGGGCCACTACCCTGGCATGGTAACCAGTTGGTGGTAATTTCATATTTCTAGGTACCCATGAACCTAATAGGCTGGCTCATGATGAGACCCCCTATCCTCTGACTAGGTCTTGTTTTGTTATTCTTACGGGTCCCTCTTGTTTCTTGCTAAGAAGCCTTTTATTGCTTTTTCAGGGATCCCTGGGTGAAGCATCTCGAGGTTTTATTCTTAGGATTTTATCTATTACCATATTTCTTTTACCTTATGGGTCTTTAGCCCCTTCTTCCCACGAGATAAGGTGCAATCCCGAAAATAGGTCAACCCAGTGCCCAGACAAGTGGAATGGGATAAGTGAGCGAGAATCAAGATGAAAAAGGTGGTGCTGTGACGGGAGCAGACGATGGATTTTCATAAATCCCCCCAATGTCAAGCCAAAACCTACAGACAAATTCTTACTAGGGCATCCTGTCAATCCCCCCAAACATGGTCAAGTGGGCAAGTGTCAGATCCAAGCATTTGTTAGAAACAAAAGGAATTAAATGCACATATTCAAGGGTTTTAATGATCAAAGTGACACATACCATGATACCCAGACTAATTACCCCATGGAGAAAGAACCATCTCTGACACAATACCAAGCCGATGGTGATGGATGATTCTTGCACTGACAATATAAAGGTGTTGGAAGAAAGAAAAGGTGGGCCCTCCAGGGCCATGCTAAAGTTAATCCTGCTCTTGGTACTCCATGTCTAGAACCTGCTAGTTATCCCTAAAAGTGGGGGATAACATGGCCTATACAATTTAGACCTATGAAATAATAATCTTCTCTCCTATCATAGACTCCATTGGAAAATTGCATAAATCCTACAATATTGAACCTTGTGAATGCTATCGAAATGGTTCAATCCATGTAAAAATTAGTAAATGTAGAAATTTAAGTACTTTGGTGTTAACCTTTAACTCTCTCATGTGTTCTCTTTCTGATACACTTGCAGATCCATCCCTTCTTTCATTATTTATAACAAAAAATCAATTGATTGGAATTCTACCATATTGGTCAGAAAGGTTGCAAAACGTTGGAAACATTCTACTTGCTTCCAATAATTTTAGTGGTCACATTACTCCAAAGCTTGGGATTTGGTCCTCGATGATCATTTGAGTTTGAGAAATAATCAATAGGCAAGCCATATCCCTCTGGAGATTTGCAATGCAATGTATATAAATTTTTGGCTCCATCAATGCACTGGTACAATTCCTCCCACAATCTCGGAACCCACAAGCTCGACTCAAACACTAAAAGTTATTTCTATTTTTTTTGCCATCTCTTCCTAGCTTCTAAACCATTTTTTTTGTTTTCTAGTTTTTCCATGACTTGTAGGACTAGCCTATGGTCTAAGAAACCACGACCCAGGGGTCTCTAAGCCATCAAAATCACATGGGGATCACAACTGGCCTGGACCACACCAACCCTTAGCATGGTTTGATTTTAGGTGTCTCCTCCCAGCTATCCAATTTTCGAACATGGATCACCATACAGAACTAGGCCCATCAAAACCAATCATGATAGCGATATTTGACCCTAGCTTCTAGACCATTATTATTTTAAATATGTAACACCTTATTTTAGCCATTAATAGATTCCTCATATTAACACCTTGGCATGAAGCAATATTTTAAACATTAATGAACCGTTGATATTAACACCTAGTAATGAAACAACATATCCCTCTTTCACGGCATGAACTAGACATTTGTGTTTTTTCCTCCTAATATCGAGATTCTTCTAGACATTTGTCTTATTCCTTGATATTTCAACTCTAAAATGAACCCTTTATATTAACACCTAGTAATGAAGCAACATATCCCCCTTTCACGACATGAACTAGACATTTGTGTTTTTTCCTCCTAATATCTATATTCTTCTATACATTTGTCTTATTCCTTGATATTTCAACTCTAAAATGAACCCTTGATATTAACACCTAATAATGAAGCAACATATCCCTCTTTCATAGCATGATTTGCACACATAACTAGACATTTGTGTTTGTTCCTCCTAATATCTAGAAGAACTTCTAGACATTTGTCTCATTCCTTGATATTTCAACTCTAAAATGAACCCTTGATATTAACACCTAGTAATGAAGCAACATATCTCTCTTTCACGGCATGAACTAGACATTTGTGTTTTTTCCTCCTAATATCTAGATTCTTCTAGACATTTGTCTTATTCCTTGATATTTCAACTCTAAATTGAACCCTTGATATTAATACCTAGTAATGAAGCAACATATACCTCTTTCAAGACATTATTTGCACACATAACTAGACATTTGTGTTTTTTCCTCCTAATATCTAGATTAGATTCTTCTTGGCATTTGTCTTATTCCTTGATATTTCAACTCTAAAATGAACCTTTGATATTAACACCTAGTAACGAAGAAACATATCCCTCTTTCACGACATGATTTGCACACATAACTAGATATTTGTGTTTTTTCCTCCTAATAACTAGATTTATCTGGATTCTTCTAGACATTTTTCTTATTTCTTGAGATTCAACTCAGTGGGGTCTTCATAGTATGGGACTTGGAACCAATCCCAAACATTTTTGTTTTTTCCTCCTTTTTTTCGTACTCCTTGATAGTCAACTAAGTGTGGTCTTCATAGTGTTGGGACTTAGAATCAATCCCTAATAGTCATTAACCACTAATTTCAAAGTTGATATCTTACACGAGTCAACGGTCATCTTTACTTGACTATTGACTATTGGTCTATGAAATTAGTCACCCAAAAAAATTTACATTTGTCAAATATGAATATAGGGCTTAAAGATGATTGTTGACAATTTATCCCCATCTGTCCAAAACTCACATACCAAAGTCAATAGTCAAGATGACCTGTGGAAGATTTTAATTTGGACCATGCAAGGCCCTTTTTATATGTAGTTAGAGGAGGACATTTTAATTTTAATTTGGACCATGTTGTCTGAAAATATTTCTGGAAAACAGTCGACTGGACGATTTCAACAAGTTTTTTTTGTCTGTTAAATTTGAATTTATTCTGTTTCCTTTTACCTTTACAATGTTTAGTAAATCTGAAATTAAAAATGAATCTATGCATGTATATAAGTAATCACTATGGTTTTCTGACCCATCATGATTGTTTTGTTTCAGAGATCATTTTGTTAGAGACGAAAACGATGTAGATCTATTACGTTCCTTCTCTTTTCTGGTGGTGTCTTATGAGAATGCTTCTCCTCGTCTTTTGTTTCATTCCTTTTGTGTTTTCCACACTCCATTTATCTCATCATCACCATCCTCGTCTCAACAATGCTTCTGATCAAGCAACATACCTCGTCCAGACATTCGATGAAGTCCACCGTTGAGCACTTGACCCAAAGAAATATACCTGCAACTAGTCCTCAACAACCAATAAAAGCAAGCATATGGTGATATTATATAATGTCAGCACATTCAATAGCATAATCCATTAATAAAAATGACAAATACTCCCATGGAATAATAATTCAATATATTTGCAAGATATCGATTGGATGGGAAAAGAGTATTTCTATTAATAAATGATCAGCAGAAGTGAAAATGTTATAGACTTCTATCCTCCGCCAAAGGCAAGCTCATAAGAGAGAAACAATGAGGTTCTCAGTCAATAAGGGAAGAGATTGGGGATTGAACACTGTGTTCAGACTTAAAGGACAAAGGGATGCATTCTCAATATGAAGTAAATAATTTCTCAAGAGTAACTTTGCTCTCAAAGTTGAATTATTTCTCCATTTCCATAGCTCAGAATTGTCCCATTTATAACCTTCAAAATGGAACTGAAGAGACGAGTCAGAACATTTCTAGTATGTGGAAGGCCAAGGATCATAGATCTCCTGTCGTGACATGGAAACCCGACATTAATTTTCATTTTCTGTCACAAATCTCGATGTACATAGGATGTAGTGGAGCATCCTGTGTATACGCATGTTGTATATTAGGCAATATGCGTACATGTGGAAAAATATTTATTTTTAGCTCTGAATTTTACAAACAGGGATGATAAGTCTACATGGGGAAATGGAAAAAGGCCTTCTATGCAAGATTGCATAGGGTGAGGAAAATATTGCTATAACATATGCCCCCTAATGTGTGAGTTCAGAGGAGTATCTGCAATGGCCAAAATACATTATAAACAACCCAGGACTGGAGTGGTAGTGGACCTGCTAGATGAATTAGTTGCTCATTACATTCTACACTAACTTTGCATACATGGCTACCAATAAAATTACACTACATATCCATGTGAAAATATACCAAACAAGTGTCTGTGGTCATGAATAGAAAAATAAAAATGCGGTTATATGCCAACAACTTTCATAGTCATGAACAAGGCCCAGTAGAACTAGTCTCAAAACCAATCTGAAGATTTTTGTATACAATGGAGTACAATCTGATCTCCCATGATCATTGAAGTCATATAGGTACTGGTCCAATGAAAAGGAAGAAACAACTCAGGAAAATTATGGCCACATAGTGATGTATTCAAGTCTTCTACACAATCCACCAAGGGTGCAAGTTTACATCATGTGAATAAAGGAGTTGAGGTCGAACACAATGAGACATCGTTTTATTACCAGTCATTGATGTATACCGTTAACAAACATGAGACAACCTACCAATAATGAAATTAGGTATCAAGGCATCGAGTACATTCTTACAAGTGTGAATAAAGGATTCGGTGTCGAACACCTAAAGAATCCATCGATCAAGCGATATTAATGTATTCCCAACTGTCGATGGCGAGATAGCCTACCAATAATGACTACAAGCCTCAAGGTACTCATAAGACTCTAGGTCTTGTTTCAAGAATAAATGAGTTGAATTCGATCGAAGGAGACTCGCTGAAAGGAGAGCATTAAGGACTCTCTCATCAGTCAGCATGAGGTACAAATAAGGAGCTTCATGATTTGGTGGAAATCGAATGAAGAACATGCCCACGAACCAACAAACCTATGTGCCTTTCACGTGTGCCAAGTGCAAGCGGTACATGAAAAAGACCCTCTAAATAGCAGCTAATGATGAAAACTGCTGAAAAATGTGAGGAAACCACCAATAAGGCTAATGGCATCCAAGACACTGCACGAATTCCAATGTGTGAATAGATGTCTTGTCGTCAAACACAAGGGAAACTACCCAGTCAACGACCTATGATGAAGTGTCGACTGATGGGTTCAAGTTTACCTACCAATGATGAAAGTAGGACTAGAGTGCATGATAGGACTCCAATATCATGTGATTCTGAGACACGCTGAGGGTATGGCCGACATGCAAATTCAAGAGTTCTGAGGAGTGGCCGACACAAATTGATAAACTTCCTTTGAAAAAGAGCATGAGACATATGGAGGACTCAACAACATTGGCCCAATTATGAAACCATGAGATGTAGGAGGCATCAATGAAACTCTCTATAGGCACTAGAAGAGTAACTAGTCAGTAGAGAAGACTCTGTAATGAGCTCAGCTTCCTAAGGCCATGCTTAATCCCAAAATTATGATGAAGAATGGACTCAATAACTTTGTTCTCTATTCAAAGGAGAGACGACTACTGCCAATATAAGATAATACTCCCTTTTCTCCCATCTTTTTTTGTTTTCCCATAGACAAATGAATGCTATGATATAGAGGAGGAAACGTGTGTCGCAAGTAAGAAAAAATAGTTCCAGCAGTGGAACATACCTATGATCAATGAAAGGAGATGCATGCGGAATATGGACACTTGGGGGAATGTTCCCTCCTGGGTATAGGGTGTGAAATTATGAAGGATATAAACAAGGATCTTCTTGGTTGAGGATGCAAAAAACTGCTGAGGCAAACAGTTTATAACACAACGTGATAATCGACTATAGGCTCAATACTACAAGTAGGGGCATGAGATGCAATCACAACTTAACGCCAAAAAATGTCCTTTTTTTATGTCTTTTAGTCTACTTGGTGTGAAAAATGGATAAACTTGTGCCAAATAGATGTCTTTTCAAATCTAATTTATGAGTGTGGAAGAGACAAGTTCACTCGGCAATATTTTCACTTTTTGATAACGAGTCGAAAAAGGGATTAACTAAGAATCATGACCTTTCCAGTCCAATTTAACAATGTGAAAGGGACAAATCACTAGACAATATTTTCTCTTTTTGAAGACGAGTTGGAAAAGGGCTTAAATTTAACTCGTGTGGGAGTTTCTAGGTGGCAAGTCACGGGGGAGGCCAAGGCTCACATGCTGGACTTCTATGGAAAGTCAGCATCTTACGAATAACTGACATAAGCTTGGGAAAACCCAAAGCTCTCCAATTCGAGGAGGATAAACAACAAGTGGAGGATAAGGTCTCCGTGATATATCGAATAATGTCTCCTACAAGAAAAGACATATGAGGGTGCATTGGGTACCCCACAATACCATCCCAATCGAAGGGGATCTCCTCAAGACTCAGATGGAGAGAACTTGGGGAGAGTAAAACTCCCTCTCGTTCAGAAGGAGAAGGATCAGGAATGATGATGACATGGTTGAAGGATGCATCACCCTCCACAAGGAGAGTAGGGTTGACCAGAGATTGCAATGGTAGGACCACTTCTTCAATTCTAGGTTGAAGAGGATGTGCGATAACAGGGATAGAGGACACATAACCCTCGACAATGGGGTATGGTCTAGAGAAGATTGCAGTGACATTACTGTCATGTCAATCAAAGAAGGAACAAGGTATGGGGAAACCACATACGCCTCAGAATCTGAAGGGCCCTCACGTCATCCCCATGCTTCTGGTATCCCAACAGTGGTTGGACATAAACGAGTAAGGTGATCTCCTTCACAAATCTTGCAAAATAATTTAGGCTTACGTCTGAGACGTCTAGGATTCTCAATGCCCCCAGCGTAATTCACAATGACTAGTGACATGCTCTCAATGTGATTGGCAGAGGTGAGAGGGTCATCTCCTACATGATGTACAGAGGTTGGAGATGTGACATTGATATGACTCATGGCAAGTAGAGTGATGCCCCCAGCATGATTGGCAGAGGTTGGGTGTGGGTTGTCGACATGACTTGTAGAGGTTGTTGAATCATCCCCAACATGACTAGCATAGGTTGGTGATGGAGCTCCAATATGACTGGAAGTGACTGGACTAGCGGTGAGTTGTGGAATTTGATACCAAGGTCCAGAGAAAGATTGGCTTTGAAACATTGTAGGCCAGGAAGGATCCTATTTTGGCCCCTATCCCTATCCGGAATGGTAGTATCCTCAGCCTGACTAATTCTAAGAGGTGTGTATAGGCATCATCACTGAAGTTTGTCAAGAGATGAAAGTATGATAAGGATTATTCGAGTGAGGATATATGTTTACCCCTTGTGAAGGGGTTCCATAAAGAGGGTAGCTCGAACCATAAAACTGATTCTCCCCGTACGAAATACCCGGGGATACATGAAGACTCATCATGAGAAAAGTGTTCAAAGGAACCGGCATGGCAGACGAAGGATACAAAGATGGGGTGTAGTAAATAGAATAAGCACCCATCTGAGCATTGGCTCCTGAAAGAGTATAACTAGGATTGGACCTATAAGAGGGGAGGTTCCAGCCTCCCATCGTGAGAGCTGGTTGAGGGACATGTCTCATATCGAACAAAGAAGTAGGCATCAGGGTCATGGTACCCCTAGATCCAATGCTAGGATTCATGTAAGTGGACCAGGGAGAGGATTGCATGGGTGAAGGCATATCAATAGTAAAATGACTAGAGACCCAAGGTGCGGACTGAGTGCCATAGTTATGCATACCTTTATGAAAAGAGGAAGGATTTGTCCCCATGAGATGAGTAGGCATCATGGGGTAGGTAGCGGTAAATGAGGGAGCCAAAGGAAATCCACTATACATGGTAAAGAAGACTTAGTAAAATCTCCTAAGGCCAACTAGTAAGCAAAGAGCACACCAAAAGTCAAATGACCAATATGCATACAAATGGGGTAAAGTGGTTGAGAGTGGACTCCCTCCCTAAAGAAGGTATGTCTTTTCCAAGAGGGGCCTGAGACTCCCTGCTAAAGATTGAAGGTAACATAATCAGTTATAAGGGACCTCATGAGCTTAACAACCAGTCGGTCAGATCCCCCCAGAGAGGTAATCCTCCATAAAGGTTGTGTGTTGTCTGACCCTTATCTAACCCAGGGTACCTACAGAATAACCCTTGCAAGCAACCTATGAGACACATAAGTCAATAAACTAATAAACCATTGTATAACTGATGCAAAAGCAAGCAGTCGTAAGTCAGGTCCACCGAATGGGTAGGGTAGCAAATCCCAAAACCTTGAAAGCACAACCTCTCTCGGAGGTAAAGGCACTAGCAAGATCCCCAGAAATATCTTTGACGCTAAGAAGGTATCAGGGGGATATCCCTTCAACCAACCTTGCACGACCTCGTGATTAACTTCAGTGTGAGTGGAGCCTCCTGATCTTACCAATTATACAATGGATTTCTCCACTCCCTGATCAGACGCATATGTTGATTTAATTGCCTTGGAGAAGTTTACTCACAAAATCCTATTCCAAGGTACTAAATCCTAAGCTAGTTTGTGCACTCTAGAAAATAAAATCATGACTGATCAATTTTAAATTATAGCGTTAATTTTAGTGGCTGTGATTACTCAAAAAGGTATGGTAGTGAAACTCATGATGTTACAATTCTGCAAGAAAAGTAAATATGACAATAATGCAAAGTCCTAATTTTAACTTTCAATGAATGATATGCTTCAAAAAACCAATGCAATTTTCAATTTCAGCTCTGCAATTTTGAAGTAAAAATGAAATCTTTCATTATATGCATTAAGCTAATGACAAGGACTCAAAATAAAAAAATGCCAAGCAATGCAAATGCCTATTTTTTTTGTATTTCAATATAATAAAAATGAAAATGCATGGAATGAAAAGTAACTTGATATATAACCCTATTGTGTATAGAAAGAAATAACTCAAGCAGGATGCAAAGTAGCAAAACATCCAGCCCAATGTACAAGGACAATAAAAAATGAAAACATGATGAGAAAGACTCCGCCCAGAAATTCAACCAAAGATGGGTTTCCTGTCATCCCATAAGCACTTAACAGGCACTAAAGAGACCCAAGAAGGTTCAGGAAACCTCAAATCCCACCCAACAACCACCAAACCAAGGAAACAAGCAAGGAAAACTGATGTACACAACTGTTTAGGCAAACAGAGCGTATATACGCCTCTTGTAGAGGGACAGAGTGCGTATGTACACGACTATCAGGGAAAAAAACACATATATGTTTCAAAAAACAAGGCCAGGCAAGGGAGAAGGATGAAAACTCAAACTCAGAGTGAACAAAATCTATCAAGCAATGATACGACAAAAAACACAATAGAAACGAGAGCAATCTATGGAGAAAAGTACTCCAAACCCTAAGAAAGAAGATTCAATCCACAGTATGGTCGCCAATTCTATTATGGGGAAAATATCTCTATGGCTAGGGTAAACCACAACAGATGAAAATGATTGCAGAAATCAACCCTCTTCTCAAGTATGCTATATAAATAAATATGCTAGCAAGACAAGATAAAATCCTACCTTGTCCAATCGTTCGATGAAGTCCATTGTTGAGCACTTGACCCAAAGCAATATACCTGCAAAGAAAGCATACGGTGATATTATATAATGTTAGCACATTCAATATCATAATCCATTAATAAACATGACAAATACACCCATGGAATAATAATTCAATAAATTTGCAATATATCAATTGGACAGGAAAAGAGCATTTCTATTAATAAATGATCAGCAGAAGTGAAAATGTTACAGACTTTTGTGTTGGCACAGTTTAGAACTGAGAAACTAAGTTCCTTCCATCTAGGACTCCACCACCTCAATCCTCCACCAAAGGCAAGCTCATAAGAGAGAAACAATGAGGTTCTCAATCAATAAGGAAAGAGCTTGGGGGTTGAACATTGTGTTCAGACTTAAAGGACAAAGGGATGCAAACTCAATATGAAGTAAATAATTTCTCAAGAGTAACTTTTCTCTCAAAGTTGAATTCTTTCTCCTTTTCCATAGCTCGGAATTGGCCCATTTATAGCCTTTAAATAGAACTGAAGGGCTGAGTCATAATGTGTCCAGTATGTGGAAGGCCAAGGATCATAGAGCTCCTATTGTGACATGGAAACTCGACATTAATTTTCATTTTCTGGCACAAATCCCAATGTACATGGGCTGTGGTGGAGAAGCCTGTGTATACTCATGTTGTATAGTAGGAAAGATGCGTACGTGTGGAAAAATATTTATTTTTAGCTCGGGATTTTACAAATAGGGATGATAAGTCTGCATGGGGAAATGGAAAAAGGCCTTTTGTGCAAGATTTCATAGGGTGAGGAAAATATTGCTATAACATATGCCCCCTAATGTGTGAGGTCAGAGGAGTATCAGTGATGGATGAAATACATTATAAACAACCCAGAAGTGGAGTGGTAGGGGACCGGCTGGACAAACTAGTTGTTCATTACATTCTGCACTGACTTTGCATACATGGTTGCCAATAAAATTACACTACAGATCCATGTGAAAATATACCAATCAAGTGTCCATGGCCATGAATAGGAAAATACAAATGCGGTTATATGCCAACAGTTGTCATAGTCACGAACAAGGCCCAGTATAACCAGTCTCAAAACCAATTTGAATATTTCTGTATACAATGGAATACAATCTGATCTCCCATGATCACTAAAGTCATATAGGTACTGGTCCAATGAAAAGGAAGCAACAACTTAGGAAATTTGTAGCCACATAGTGATGTCTTCAAGTCTTCTACTCAATCCGCCAAGGGTGCAAGTCTACATCGTGTGAATAAAGGAGTTGAGTTCGAACACAATGAGACATTGTTTGATTACCGGTCATTGATGTATATCGTTAACAAACGCGAGACAACCTACCAATAATGAAAGTAGGTATCAAGGCACCGAGTACATTCTTACACGTGTGAATAAAGTAATCGATGTCTAACACCTAAAGAATCCATCGATCAGAAGACATTGAGGTATTCCCAACTCTCGATGGTGAGAGAGCCTGCCACTAATGACTACAAGCCTCAAGGTACTCATAAGACTCTAGGTCCCGTTTCCAGAATAAATGAGTTGAATTCGATGGAAGGAGAACTACTGAAAGGAGAGTATTAAGGCATCTCTCATAATTCAACACGAGGTACAAAGCAAGAGCTTCATGACTTTGTGGAAATCGAACAAAGAACATGTCCATGAACCAACAAACCTGTGCATCTTTCGCATGTGACAAGTGCAAGAGGTACACGAAAAAGACCCTTTGAATAGAAACCAATGATGCAAATTGTTGACAAAGGCAAAGAAACCACCAATAAGGATAATGGCATCCAAGACACTGCACAAATCCCAATGTGTGAATAGATGTCTTGTCGTCGAACACAAGGGAAACCACCCAGTCAATGACCAATGATGAAGTGTCGACTGCTTTGTTCAAGGTTACCTACCAATGATGAAAGGAGGACCATGGTGCATGATAGGACTCTAGTATCATGTGATTCTGAGACACACCAAGGGTATGGCCGACATGCAAATTCAAGAGTTCTTAGGAGTGGCCAACACAGGTTGATAGACTTCCTTTGAACAAGAGCATGAGACGTATTAAGGATTTCGACAACATAGACCCAATGATGAAACCATGATATGCCGGAGGCATCAATGAAACTCTCTATAGGGACTGGAAGAGTAACCAGTCGGTAGAGAAGACTCTGTAATGAGCTCATCTTCCTAAGGCCATGATTAATTGCAAAATTATGATGAAGAATGGACTCAATAACTTTGTGTTATGTTCAAAGGTGACATGGCTGCTGCCAATATCAGATAATACTCACTTCCCACCCGTCTTTTTTTGTTTTTTCATAGACAAATGAATGTTATGATACAGAGGAGGAAACGAGTGTTGCAAGTAAGCAAAACTAGTTCCAGCAGTGGAACATACCTATGCTCAATGCAAGGAGATGCATGTGGGAGATGGACACTTTGGGGAATGTTCCCTCCTGGGTATTAGGTGTCAAATTATGAAGGATATAAACAAGACTTTGATTGATTGAGGATGCAAAAAACTGTTGAGGAAAATGGTTTATAACGCAAAGCGAGAACCGATTATAGTATCAATACTACAAGCAGGGTCATGAGATGCAATCACAACTTAACACCAAAAAATGTCCCTTTTTATGTCTTTTAGTCTACTTGGTGTGAAAAAGGGATAAAATTGTGCCAAATAGACGTCTTTTCAAATCCAATTTACGAGTGTGAAAGAGACAAGTTCACTCAGCAATCTTTTCACTTTTTGATAACGAGTCGGAAAAGGGCTTAACTAAGACTCACGACCTTTCAAGTCTAATTTAATGAGTGTGAAAGGGAAAAAACACTTGACAATATTTTCTCTTTTTGAAGACGATTTGGAAAAGGGCTTAAATTAAACTCATGTGGGAGTTTCTAGGCGGCAAGTCACGGGGGAGGCCAAGGCTCCCGTGCTGGAATTTTGTGGAAAGTCAACATCTTACGAATAACTGTCATAAGCTTGGGAAAACCCAAAGCTCTCCAATTCGAGGAGGATAAAGAACTAGTGGAGGATAAGGTTTCTGTGATATATCGGATAATGTCTCTTACAGGAAAATACATAGGAGGGGGCATTGGGTAGCCCACAAGACCATCCCAATCACAGGGGATCTCCTCAAGACTCGGATGGAGAGAACTCAGAGAGAGTAAAACTCTCTCTTGTTCAAAAGGAGAAGGATCAGGAATTTTGATGACATGGTTGAAGGATGCATCTCCCTCCACAAGGAGAGTAGGGTTGACCAGAGATTGCACTAGTACGACCACTTATTCAATTCTAGGTTGAAGAGGATGTGCGATAATAGGGATAGAGGACACATCACCCTCAACAATGGGGGTATGGTCAGGAGACGATTTTAGCGGCATTACTGCCATGTCAACCAAAGGAGGAACAAGGTGTGGGAAAACCACAGAAGCCTCAAAATTCGAAGGGCCCTTAGGTGATCCCCATGCTTCTAGTATCCCAACAGTGGCCGGAGATAAAAAAAGTAATGTGATATCCTTCAGAAGTCCTGCAAACGAATTTAGGCTTACGTCTGAGACGTTTAGGATTCTCAATGCCCCCAACGTCATTCACAACGGATGGTGACATGCTCTTAATGTGAATGGAAGAGGTGAGAGTGTCATCTTCTACATGATGTACAAAGGTTGGAGATGTGACATTGATATTTCTCGTGGCGACTCGAGTGATTCCCCCAACATGATTGGCAGAGGTTGGGTGCAAGTTGTCAACATGACTTGCGGAGGTTGTTGACTCATCCCCAACATGACTGGAAGAGGTTGGTGATGGAGCTCCAGTATAACTGGCAGTGATTGGACTAGTGGTGAGTTGTGGCATTTGATACCAAGGTACAGGGAAAGATTGGCTTTGGAACATTGCAGGCCAGGAAGGATCCTGGTTTTCCCCCTGTCCCTGTCCAGAAAGGTAGTATCCTTCGCCTGACTGATTCTAAGAGGTGTGTACGGGCATCATCACTAAAGTCTGTGAAGAGACAAAAGTATGATAAGAACTATTTGAGTGAGGATATATGTTGCCCCCTTGTGAAGGGGTTCCATAGAGAGGGTATCCTGAACTGTAAAACTGATTCTCCCCATACGAAATACCCGGGGATACATGAGGACCCGTCATGGGAAAAGTGTTCGAAAGAACCGGCATGGTGGATGAAGGATACAAATATGGGGTGTAGTAAGTAGAATAAGCACCCATCTGAGCATTGGCTCCTGAAAGAGAATAACTAGGATTGGATCCGTAAGAGGGGAGGTTCTAACCTCCCGTAGTGAGAGGTAGTTGAAGGACATGACTCATATAGATTGAAGAAGTAGGCATCGGGGTCATGGTGCCCCCAGATCCAATGCTAGGATTTATGTAAGTGGACCAGGGAGAGGATTGCATGGGTGAAGGCATATCAATAGGAAAATAACTAGAGACCCAAGGTGTAGATTGAGTGTCATAGTTCTACATACCATTATGAAAAGAGGAAGGATTCATCCCCATGAGATGAGTAGGCATCATGGGGTAGGTAGCGGTAAATGAGGGAGCCAAAGGAACTCCACTATCCATGATAACGAAGAATCAGTAAAAACTCCTAAGGCCAACTAGTAAGCAAAGAACACACCAAAATTCAAACGTCCAATATGCATACAAATGGGGTAAAGTGGCTAAGAGTGGTCTCCCTCCCTAAAGAAGGTATGTCTCACCCAAGAGGGGCCTGAGACTCCTTACTAAAGATCGGAGGTAACATAATTAGTTATAAGGGCCCTCGTGGTCATAACAACCAGTCGGTCAGATCCCCCTGGAGAGGTAATCCTCCATAAAGGTTGTGTGTTGTCCCACTCTTATCTGACCCAGGGTACCTGCAGAATAACCCCTGCAAATAACCTATGAGACACCTAAGTCAAGAAACCAATAAACCACTGTATAACCGATGCATAGGTGAGCAGTCGTAAGTCAGGTTCACCATATGGGTAGGGTAGCAAAGCCCGAAACCTTGAAAGTACTGCCTCTCATGGAGGTAAAGGCACTAGCAAGATCCCCATATACGAATAGATCGCCAGAAATATCTTTGACGCTAAGAAGGTATCAGGGGGATATCCCTTCAACCAACCTCATGCGACCTCGTGATTAACTTCACTGTGAGCAGAGCCTCCTGATCTCACCAATTATACAATGGATTTATCCACTCTGTGTCTCAGACACATATGCTAATTTAATTTCCTTGGAGAAGTTTACTCACAAAATCCTATTCCAAGGCACTAAATCCTAAGCTAGTTTGTGCACCCTAGAAAATAAAATCGTCACTGATCAATTTTAAATTATAGCATTAATTTTAGTGGCAGTGATTACTCAAAAAGGTATGGTGGTGAAACTCATGATGTTATGACTCTGCAAGAAAAGTAAATATGAAAATAATGCAAAGTCCTAACTTTAACTTTCAATGAATGATATGCCTCAAAAAACCAATTAAATTTTCAATTTCAACTTTGCAATTTTGAAGTAAAAATGCAATCTTTCATTATATGCACTAAGCTAATGACAAGGACTCAAAAGACAAAAATGCCAAGCAATGCAAAATGCCTATTTCTTTTGTATTTTTAATATAATAAAAATGAAAATGCATGGACTAAAAAGTAACTTGATATATAACCCTACTATGTATAGACAGAAATAACTCAAGCAAGATACCAAGCAACAAAACACCCAACCCAATTTACAAGGACAATAAAAAACGAAAAGATGATGAGAAAGACTCTACCCAGAAATTCAACCAAAGATGGTTTCCCTTTCACCCCACAAGCACTTAACAGACACTACAGAGACCCAAGAAGGTTCATCAAACCTCAAATCCCACCCAACAACCACCAGACCAAGCAAACAAGCAAGGAACATTGATGTACGCAATTTTTTAGGCAAACAAAGCGTATATACACCTCTTGTAGAGGGACAACCTACGTATGTATGCGACTGTCAGGGAAAAAAGAGTGTATATGTCTCAAAAAACAAGGCCAGGCAAGGGAGAAGGTTGAAAAATCAGACCCAGAGTGAATAGAAGCTATCAAGCAATGATATTACAAAAAACACAATAGAAACGAGAGCAATCTATGGAGAAAAGTACTCCAAACCCTAAGAAAGAAGATTCAATCCCCAATATGGTTGCCAATTCTGTTACGAGGAAAATCTCTCTATGGCTAGGGTAAACCACAATAGATGGAAATGGCTGCAGAAATCAACTATCTTCTCAAGTATGCTATATAAACAAATATGCAAGCAAGACAAGATAAAGGCCTACCTCGTCCAGATGTTCGATGAAGTCCACCATTGAGCACTTGACGCAAAGCAATATACCGACAAATAGTCCTCAATAACCAAGAAAATAAATCATATGGTGATATTATATAATGTTAGCACATTCAATAGCATAATCCATTACTAAACATGACAAATACGCCTATGGAATAATAATTCAATATATTTGCAAGATAGCAATTGGATGGGAAAATAATATTTCTATTAATAAAAGATCAACAGAAGTGAAAATGTTACAGACTTCTGTGTCGACATGGTTCGGAACTGAGAAACTAAGTTCCTTCCAGTTGGGCCTCCACCACTTCAATCCTCCACCAAAGGCAAGCTCATAAGAGAGAAACAATGAGGTTCTCAATCAATAAGGGAAGATCTTGGGGGTTGAACATTGTGTTCAGACTTAAAGGACAAAGGGATGCAGACTCAATATGAAGTAAATAATTTCTCCAAAGTAACTTTGCTCTCAAAGTTGAATTCTTTCTCCTTTTCCATAGCTCGGAATTGGCCCATTTATAGCCTTCAAAATAGAACTGAAGGGTCGAGTCGGAACGTTTCTAGTATGTGGAAGGCCAATGATCATAGATCTCCTGTCGTGACATGGAAACCCGACAATAATTTTCATTTTCTGGCACAAATCCTGATGTACACGGGCTGTTGTGGTGTAGCCTGCATATGCGCATGATGTATAGTAGTCAAGATGCATACATTTGGAAAAATATTTATTTTTAGCTCTGGATTTTACAAACAGGGATGATAAGTCTACATGGGGAAATGGAAAAAGGCCTTTTTGTGCAAGATTGCATAGGGTGAGGAAAATCTTGCTATAACACATGGGCACATAAGCTTGAATCTGACACCAAAAGTTATTTCTTTTTGTTTCTCCATTTCTTCCTAGCTTCAAAACCATTTTTTTTTTGTTTGCTAGCTTGTTCGTGACTTGCAGGACTAGCCTGTGGTCTAAGAAATTGTGACCCAAGGGTCTCTAAACCATCAAAATCAAATGGGGATCGCATCTGGCCTAGACCACACCAACCCTTAGCATGGTTGGATTTTAGGTGTCTCCTCCCAGCTATCTGAGTTTCGAACCTGGATCACCTTACAGAATGAGGCCCATCAAAACCAATCACTCTAGCAAGATTTGACCCTAGCTTCTAAACCAATATTATTTTAAATATGTAACACCTTGTTTTAGCCATTAATAAGTTCTTCATATTAACACCTTGCCATGAAGCAACATTTCAAACATCAATGAACCATTGATATTAACACCTAGTAATGAAGCAACATATCCCTCTTTCACGACATGAACTAGACATTTGTGTTTTTTCCTCCTAATATATAGATTCTTCAAGACATTTGTCTTATTCCTTGATATTTCAACTCTTAAATGAACCCTTGATATTAACAGCTAGTAATGAAGCAACATATCCCTCTTCAACGACATGATTTACACACATAACTAGACATTTGTGTTTTTTCCTCCTAATATCTAGATTCTTCTAGACATTTGTCTTATTCCTTGATATTTCAACTCTAAAATGAACCCTTGATATTAACACCTAGTAATGAAGCAACATATCCCTCTTTCATGGCATGATTTTCACACATAACTAGACATTTGTGTTTTTTCCTCCTAATATCTAGATTCTTTTAGACATTTGTCTTATTCCTTGATATTTCAACTCTAAAATGAACCCTTGATATTAACACCTAGTAATGAAGCAACATATCCCTCTTTCACAGCATGAGTTGCACACATAACTAGACATTTGTGTTTTTTCCTCCTAATATCTAGATTTTTTTAGACATTGTCTTATTCCTTGATATTTCAACTCTAAAATGAGCCCTTGATATTAACACCTAGTAATGAAGCAACATATCACATATCCCTCTTTCACGACATAATTTGCACACATAGCTAGACATTTGTGTTTTTTCTTCTTCTAGACATTTTTCTTACTACTTGATATTCAACTAAGTGGGGTCGTCATAGTATTGAGACTTGGAACCTGTAATGTCCCCCACCTCTTAGAGAGGTAATGAGGAGACTCAATGACCTGGGCACCCCCACTAGGTCATAGTCTCACACTGAAGGGGGGAAAAGTCAAGAAGCTAAAAGTTATATTTTTAAGTTGACTTAAGAAAGGAAAAGG
>SNQJ01S0043557.1:57754-78408 GCA_010110895.2 Picea sitchensis
AATTAAACATATAGTGATGAGAAAGGACGTTGTATACCTTGAGGTGATCAGATGAAGTGATAATATGGGTCTAAATATAGGTGATGAAGGATATAATAATGGCAAGAAGTATGAGTAAAAGGGTACAATATGTGGTCTCAACACCACCTGTGCTGCACTGAAATCTGTGGCTATGGAAAAGAAGTGTGCAAACTTCATCAATCTGTCTACTACTAGGAAAATGCAATCTTTCCCCTATGCTCTGGGCAAGCCGGTGATGAAATCCATGGATATACTTTCCCACTTGTGCTCTGGAATGGGCAGGGGCTACAACAATCCTGCAAGGTGCGTGTGCTCATCCTTGTTTTCTTGGCATGTAGTGCACTCCTTGACATGCTTAATCACGTCTTCCTTGAGGCCCTTCCATGAGAACCTTTCTCTCACCTGTCTATATGTCTTACCAATTCCCTGATGTCCTGCTACTGGTGAGTTATGACATGCATGTAATATCTTGGCTTTGAGGGCTGATCCAGGAACCAAGAAAATTCGGCCTTTGTAATAAATGAGGTCCTTCATGACTCCGAAGTTGTCATCCTGTATTTGTCCATCCAATAATTGGAAAGTGAACTGATCCCTTGCATATGCTACTATCAAGTGATCCTTCCAGTCAACTGACATACCGGACATGGTAAAAATGGATGGCCTCCTAGATAATGCATCGGCTACTGCGTTGTTCTTTCCTTTGAAAAATTCAATGTCAAAGTCATAGGCCTATATTTTGCTTACCCATTTTTGTTGTCTTTCATTCAAATCCTTTTTCTCCAATAGATATTTAAGACTATTATGGTTTGATTTGAACACAAACCTTGCACCTACCAAATATTTCCTGAATTTGGCTAGTGCATGCATGATAGCCATCATTTCTTTGTCGTAGATGCTATAAAGTAGTTCAGGACCCCTGAGTTTCCAGCTTTCATAGGCAAGGGGGTGCCTATTTTGCATCAATATGGCCCCTATACCTTCCCCTGAGGCATCACACTCCAAGGTGAAGGGTAGGCCGAAATCTGGAAGAGCTAGAACTGGGCAGGTGCTCATGACCTCTTTCATTCTCTCCATCATGGCTTGGGCCTCTTCACTCCATTTGAAGGACCCCTTTTTGGTTAGGTCAGTCAAGGGTGCGCACAATTGAGAAAACCCTTTGAAAAAATTCCTGTAGTATGTGCATAGGCCTAGGAATCCCCTTAGTTCCGTGAGTGTCTAAGGAGTAGGCCATTCCCTGATGGCTGTTATTTTCTCCTGATGTACCTGTACTCCTTTTGCCCCTATGATGTGTCCCAAGTAGAGCACCTCTGTCATCCCAAACTCACACTTGGATTCCTTAGCGTATAGTGACTATTCTTCCATGATTTATAGGATTTGGTCAACATGTCGAAGGTGTTCCTCCCACGTCTTACTATAAATCAGCAAGTCATCAAAGAATACTAACAAGTGTTTCCTCAGCTATTTGTTGAACACATGGTTCATGCCAGACTGAAATGTGGCCGGGGCATTGGTTAGCCCAAAGGGCATTACCAAAAACTCATAATGACCATAGTGACACTGGAAGGCTATTTTCAAGATGTCCTCCTCCCTCATCTTGATTTGATGGTAGCCCAAATGAAGGTCAATTTTTGTGAAATAGATAGCTCCATGCAGCTCATCCATCAACTCATCAATCCTGGGTATAGGGTACCTATTTTTGGTCATCTTTTTATTCAAAGCCCGGAAGTGAATGCACATTCTCATCATTCCATCCTTCTTCTTGACCAAGACTACTAAAGAAGCAAATGGGCTTGAACTCCGCCTGATGTGTCCCATGTCTAGAAGCTCTTTGATGGCCTTCTCTATCTCATATTTATACTTCTTTGGATTCCTATAGGGTGTGGTGATAACTGGTTTAGCCCTTGCTTCTAGCTCAATGATGTGCTCAACCCCCTGTCTGGTGGCACACTTGGAGGAATCGGCCCAAACACCTTATGGTGCCTGTCAAGGAACTTTTTAATCTTCGGGGTGTAGTGCACTTTTCCCTTCTCATACACACGTGCTGAGACCTTACATTCTACTACGTACACAATTTCTTCCCTCCTGAAGATGGCTTCCATCCTCTTGGCCATGACCACTCTAGTAGAGTTACCTTTCATGCCTCTGAGCACAACCTTTCATTCTCCTTCCTCTACAAAGGACATTTCCATGGTCTTGTAGTTGGTGGTGATAGGCCCTAAAGTACCAAGCCACTACACCCTTAGGATGATGTTTGTTTCTGGAAGATCCATCACATAGACATCCTGAACTAGCTCATGCCTTCCCAAGGTGAGCTTCATACCTGGGATGTATCTGTCATAAGGCATAGTACTACTGCCTTCTACTTCCACTTTGAATCCTTCAAAATCTACTATGGGTATGTGCCTCCTCTTCAGTAATGCTGCATCAATGAAATTGTGGGAATCTCCTCTATCAATCAGAACCGAATCTCTCTGTCCCTGCAAGACCCCTCTCATCCTGAAGGTGTTGAATTTGGGTACCCCCCTGATAGATGCCAAGGTGGCCTTCTCTCCAACCGTACTGTCTAGTTCTGGAACCTATTCTTCTACTGTCTCTGAAGTTTTGGCCTCAATGTTCTGTATCTGACCATAATATTCCTCCTCTTCATTGTCTGAGGTAACCTCTATATAGTGTACTTGGCCATGTCCCATGCACTTATGTGATGGATTCCATGGTTCCTTGCAAGTGAAGCAGAGTTTCTTCCTCCTCATTTCCCCCCTGGTGTTGTCATCTATCCTGCCATGGCCCCTATCAAAACCTTTAGGGTCACGTCCTCCCTGATTCATTGGAGGTCTTTGGTCTCTTCCTCCACTATTAAGAGGTGGTCTAGGTATGAATTTAGGCTTCTCAGCTGGACCCAAATCCCTCGTCTTCCAAATGGCCTCCTATAGGTTGTTGGGTTTGAAGGCCTTTACCCAAACCTTCAAGGGTTCCATCAACCCTTCTGTGAAAAACATCATTAGCCTGGTTGGGGACATATCTTGTACGATAACTGCCAACCTATGAAATTCATCAATACATACCTCAGCCATACATGTTTGCTTGAGTTGGGTGAGCTCCTGGAAATGTAGTTTAGGATCTCCTTGATCAAATCTATCAATGAGCCTCTGAGTGAATTATTTATAGGACACAATCTGATTGTGGTCGAGTGTGGTGAGCCCATGATACCACCAGTCATGAGCCTTGCCATCCAAGTACATAGTGTCAAACTTGATGGCCTCCATCTCCCTCATGGGGTTGAGCTGTAAGTAGGTATCTAACTTTTGTACCCAAGACTGTGTTGTCATATTGGCCATACCATCAAAGTATGGAATCTCTATCTTCCCTGCTCTACGTTCAAACTCAAAACTACCCCTGTGGTTCATCCTAGGTTGATTTATGAACCTGAGTTGGCAATACTTATTTAGGGACATCTGTCTTTGGACCCTCATATCCAAACTGTAGTACTCCTTGTTACTCCTCGCTAGTTTTTCCATAAAGTATTCAACCTGTTCCTATTTCCCTTGCTCATCTGTGAATGTGGGCATGTAAGGTCTAGGGTTAGCTCTGCTACTTGAATGTTAGCCAAGATGTTCATCTGTGAATGTAGGCATGTATCACCTCTGATTGACCCTACTACCCATCTAACCCTATGTTGTGTCTCCTTCCAGACTTCCTTCAGATCTGGGCGATTTCTCCAGATTATATCTGATCTCCTCATGGACTCCACCAAATCCACCAACCTCCTTATTCCCATACGTATCAGGGTTCTTCCCTTGATGGGTCACTTGCATCAGAAGTTCATTTAGCTTGGATTGATTCTTGTTCATTATCTGCAGGTTCTCATCAACCCTCTTCAAAGTTTCAGAGAGTTCAGCCTGTCCCCTTCTGCTGGTTTCATGGTACTCGCCCAAGTGTTGGACCAATGTGCTTTCCATGCGGTTGACAGATTGCTGGAACTTGTCAAACTCGGCTGCTATGAGAGACAATCCTAGAGGCTCATGGTCATCCCCTAACCCTTCCATTTCAACCTCTATTTCACTACTTGGTTCTTCCTTCGACCCATACAAATACCATTGTACCTCTGCATGCACCGATCCTTCCACAGGTTTGGAGGATTGAAGCTCTGATACCACTATAATGATCCCAAGCCAAATTTTCTTCTTGGAATCACTAACTACCACTAATTTGTTGATGTGCATGTGTTTATTGAATTATCTAGTTATTAAGCATGTTCATACAAGATTCATTCATCACATGAAGACCATAATACATTCAAGATATAGAAGCACAAGCAAAGATCTGACCTTTATTATGAGCAATATGAAACCAATACAATAGATAGTTGATCTGGAAAAATCCTCTGATGGCCAGAAAGAAAATAGATATGAGTTGCTACAAAATGCTTTGCCGATACAGAATAAGCCTCCAAAGGCTAAACAAGAAATGAAGACCAATATAACCAGATCTGAACGCTAGATCCTCCAGCTGAAGAATTCCACACTCCAATAGAAGGCTGAATCCCTCAACAACTCAGCCCTGCTGGAAGAAGACTCTAAATGAGTCCAAACTCATCCCAATGATAGATCAAGATGGTGGGATATCCCTCCTGAAATATCAAGCTGAACTGCCAATGCCAACCCCTCCAAATACTGAATCTACTAAGAGAGTTGCGCCCTCCTAAATAGATGAAACCCTAGGCAACTCGTACCTGAAGAAGGTAGCCTCCAAATGATGTGAAACTCTCCAATAAGGTATATCGGGCTATGGGAACCCCATGGGAGAAGTTTTAGTTCCAGATCTTGAGTAGATCTCTCTAGATTTAAGAAATATTGAGTAATGGGACGTCCTCCTAGCCTCCAAGTCGTCCCAAACTGTAGCTGAAGAAATAGTGATGATAACTCTTGGAAAAGGCCCTCAAAATGATGGTGGAGTGCCTACAAGTAAAAACTTAGTGATATAATGCCCAACGCTCCTCCTAAATAGCCGGATCGAACTCTTCTCTTGTGGATGGTGCACCCTTGCTGGAAAATCACAAATAGTACAGCCCTATTGCTTCCCTGAATCTGTTGGTGGATGGATGATGATGGTAGAATGGTGTGGAGGAGTCTTTCATCCCTGAGACCAAGCTATGGAACAAGGTGAGTGGATGTTTCACCAATGAGTTGCTCACAAGGGTTTGTATCAGAAAAACCCCCAAACTGTATGCTCAAGGCAATAACAAGCAAATACCAAAATCCAGAATGCCCAAGAAGTGCGCCCTAGCCTTCTCTTTATACTTTTTCCTCTAATTTCCTGTTGAGTTAACTTAACTTCTAGAGTTAACCCTAACTCACATTCCAGCTCTTCTATTTCTTTGTTGAGTTATCTCTTAATGCCTTTTTCACCTTTTTATCAAGTCAACTTAAGAATATAACCTTTAACTTGTTGACCTTTCCCCTCAGTGTGAGACTATGGCCTAGTGGGGACACCTAGACCACTAAGTCTTCCAAAAGTCTTCTTCAAGAGGTGGGGGAAATTACATTCATTCTATCAGGTTGGTGCATGTTTACAAGCTGGGTCTTGTATGAGGATTAGATTCCTCACATCTCAGTTAGATTTGAGATCAACAAGATGGGACTTTTTATGAGGGTTGGATTCCTCATTTCTCAGTTGGATCTGAGAACTACAAGTTGGGTATTGTAATAGAGAGCCAGATCTCTCATAATTGTTTGAAGATGAAGATTGATCTTATGTATTCATTAAGTTAAATAAATAAATAAAATATTTATTCTTTTATATATTGGTTGAGAAATTGAAATAAATATATGTTGTTCAATTAATTTATGAAAAGTGGAAAATTGTCCAAAGTTTTGTGACACATATTCACCCCCCCTCTCAGTGTCAAGTGTACATTTCAACATAAAATGCTATCATGTATGCATTTGGCCCTATATTTTCTAAGATTTCATACATCTTAGAAACTTCTTAATCTTAACGAACTTCTCTTTTCTTTCACTTTTGAAAGCACATGTTTTCCCACTTAAAAATATCTAAACATAACTTCTCTGTCTGCATAACTTTTCTGTCTATCCTAGGTGTTGAGAATAAGGTAAAGAAAACCTTACTCAAGCATTTTCAGATCTTGCCTGGATAAGACAAGATAGTTGAGAATGTCACTCGGGGTTTATAGCCTCAAAGACAATCTCTTAATCCACAAGTATTAAATACAAAGGATCAAGATTGAATTTTATGTGTTATGTATAAAAATGAAAAAGAAGTAAACTTAAACAAAGTTACATGAATGTGTACATAAATTGTACAAATGTATAAATGGAGATCAAAGCAAAATAATGAACCAGATCATTAAAACACATGTGTGAGACTGAAACAGTAAATTGATTTTTTATTTATTTCATTTTGAGATACAAAATTGAGTTATCTCTACAAAGCCCTGCGAGGGTAGGGACCAAAATCAAATTTAGAAGCCTTTGATGGGAACCATACAAAAAGACTCTGACAATCAAGAAGAAAACTGAAGCTAAAGATTTGGATCAGCTTGCCACAAAATGTTGTCACTTGACTCTACAAGATATTCTTTATTAGTCATGAAACTCAATTTAGGCACAAATAAAAATACACAGACTACCAAAGATAAATCATACACCTTTAAAACAAGCTGTTGAAATATGTGATTTGGTTTTTGAATCATGTTACCTTCAATAAGACCCTGCTTTCATCAAGAGGATTAAGCTTTCTAGTATACTCAAAATGAATGAAAGTTGAAATTATCTCACTAGTATAGAGCAAACCTTTTTGTTGTAGTTCTCCTTCTATTCTCCTCTCCCTTGTCTCTTCATCTCATTGAGATTTTCTTCCTCCTCAATAAGCTAGGGTAGTTCAACTAGCTTTTTTTAGTTAAGTCAAATTAACTTAACCAATTAGTTTGAGACAAATAAATAATAATAATATATAAATAAGGGTCGTAAATAATAACTAAATAGATGGGACCCCTTGTGACTCCCAATTGTTTCTTTTTATAATCATCAAGACATGAAATATAAAAACCAATCATTAGATTTCAAATAAATCCTCCTTGTAACTCTCATTTTCAAAATTATGACCAAATATTTTAAATATCAACCCAATATAATTTGATCATATCCAAAAAGTATTATATCCATGTTGTCCCAAAAAGAGTGTCTAAAAATATGCTTTCTCTCCAAAACTTTATCAAAGTAAAAATATTGTCTTCAACATATAAAACAACATTAATGATCATCAAAATCCATATTTTCTATGAGAGGCATTAGGCCTCTTCTCACTATTGTCCCCTTTGATTTTTCAGTGGCAACCTTTGACTGGTTAGAGCCTTGAGGCTGAACTGCACTAATAACATGAGAACAATCATCCTTAAGATGAAGGTGAGAGGAGATTGCTTTGGCAGATTCCTTGGATGAGCTGGAGTGAGTGGCTATTTCTTTTCCCTTGTCCTGCATAAGATCAGAGACATTTGTTTTTAATCTTTTACTGCCATGTGATGACTGCACGGGTGAGATAACGTGGGCAACTTGGGAATTTGGATTAATCGATGGTCGTAGTGGTGGTAAAGGAAATGATGCAGTGGGCCAACTGTGGTGGTGAACAATAGGCTGGTGGAAAATATCTTCCCAACCATCGTTGGCGGGTGGTTCTGGTCGCATTGATGCATGAGGAGGGACTCAAATACTAGAGATATTTTGATGTTCTTGGAAGGGAGGTATTTTTGGTTGGGTCTGGAGGATCCCTTGGCCTACTAGATTGAAGAAACCAACTTGGAAAATATGGTTTAATTCGTGGGGGTCAACATCAAAATGTATGGAGAACCAAGATCTTCGATGACCCCTCTGCCAATTTCCCCTGCCTCTGTTACCTCTTCCATTACTGCCTCTGTTGAAAAATCTCATCCTGAAGAAATGTTCCAATTATTTATGAAAACTCTTGATAGTCCATGCATCAACCCTACCTAAATAAAATCAAAGGTTGGCTCTATCATCCTCAACAGAAGTACACGCAATCAATCCATTCATCATATTACTCAAATCAATAATTAATTGTTATTGAACAAGGAATGATAGGGTTTTGGGAAGATGAAGGGTTGGTAATGAATGAAAAGTGGTAGCATGGATGGGTACCACTAGCGGATATTGTTCAAGCAACATAGATGCAACTTCCATATCAAAACAATATTTTCATTTCCAAATTAAACACCATTCACTTCCTTCTCCTTTTATTATTTCTTTTGAAATGTTATTTACAATAACAGAACAGGGAATTAAAATGAATCTAGGAAGATGGTGGGTTTGTAAGGAGCAAAAAATGGTATAATGAATCAGGAAATGAGATGGATATTTTCCCATTATATCAAATAACATTCAATATTTAGAAATGACATACCTTTAATTTCCAAAAAGAACATTTTAAACTGTAGGAAACATCAAAAATTAAAACAAAGTAACTTCCAGTATCAAGCCCAAAACAAAACTCCAAGACTGTCAAACTCAGACAATCAATTCCTATCTTTATTCTTCAAACAACAAAGCAATTTATACACAAACTTTCCATAATTCCAACTATCAATGATCATATATAGAGCGCTTAAAGCAGACATGAAGAAGCTGAGAAGAAGAACATGCCATATAACTTAACATTTACATCAACCAATTTTAATTGTTGCACAATGGACTGGGTTCGAGACCATTTGTTCTATTATCTGATCACTTTTCCTTTTATTTAAAAAAATTGAATGCCTCCAAACATCACCGAGCCAAAATAACTATAACTATTTTCCTCCCACTGTACAATTTACTTTTTTTATTTGCAAGGTTGTTTTCGTATGAGGAATATCAACACAATTATTTTCCATTTAAAATAGACCATATCAAGCGTATAACAAGGCCAACAAATACTCAACATATGGGACTTGTAACTATTTCCACTATTTTCTATGTGACAGGACAAGTTCGAAACCTCGGCATTATTTCATTTTCTTTCACTATACAGTCTTCAAAATGGCAGAAATCCTGTTGATAATCAGCCAATGGACCAAGGAGATATGCAAGCATCAATCTCTCGATTGTCGGGTCAACATATAATCTATTCAAAACTCAAATTTTACAACAACCACAACAAGGGAGAGAAGTGTCTGTACAACCAAGTGGGTGATACAACTCAGGAAGTGGGGTTTTGTAACATCAAACCAAAACCTCCAATGAGGTTACAACAAAGTTTAACACATTCGCTTCCAAGGTGGTCACGAGATAAAACCCTACTTTTCCCTCATTCAAACTGTGAAATGACAAGTAAACAGGGAAACAACTTCTCATGAATGGAGCATGAGGTAGAATAACCACACATAGAACCCAAAAACTGACTTCCCCTTTGTTGTTTACCCCAAAAAAACCTCCAGGATTATACATGAGAAATGGGTGGAAAAAAATTAAATTTGCCATAAAATATCAACAACAAGGAGCAATAATAACCATTATCCACCCAGGATCAACCAAACACTTCAACATGAAGGAGCATACCAACTAGAAATCATTTGAAACACCAACTAAATTCATTTGTACAAACATAATACACATCCAACCACCATATCTTTTAGAAAGAAAGCACTCTGCATATGAATGCTAAGAGCCAACACAAAGATTCTATCCAAAGAGAGGCTAGAATGATGAATGGAAGGGCGAGAGTCCCCATACCTGTGAGGAAAGTGCCAAAAAAATATAAATACCACCACTATCCTCCAATGGTCGAGCGAATCGGAGGTAAACTAACCAGAGAAACCAAATGTGCGACAAGGTGAGGGTGGTGAGCTCGCGGTGGGGGTAAGAACGACATGCAATAAATGCACATCGCTTCTCCACATTTCCATTAATTTCCATCAACCATGGCTAGGGTGTAATACATCCAATTTCATCACTTTGCATTAATCAATTTTAATTCAAATCCAACATGTCACTTATGTTTTGCAAAATTGAAATGAAAACCCTCTTATCCATAGTTTTATACCAGCGCCGTGATACAACATGTTCCATATTCATTTCTAAGAAGATCCCATTTGCAAGGATTGGATTGACTTCAAACAAATGCATAACATAACTATTGTCCACCAAATATAACCAACGTCATGAACGTAATATATTATAACCAATGCGAGTGTGAGTTAAAAGTCTGAATTTTAACCATATGCCAAAGCATAGCTATAGTAGTTATGACCCAAGTGTTTGTCACTTGCTTTTGTCTTTTAAATTGCCAGCCATTATAATCATTTTTTACATGTTGTCACTTGCTTTTGTCTCTTTCAAATTGCCACCATTGGCAATCATTTTTACACGCGAAAATTTATTCAAATTCTCGGTTATCTCAAACCTGTATTATGCTTTAGTAAAGCTCCGCCGTATGAGTGCACCCGTAGAAGAGATTATTTTTCACCATGATCTACAAGGGGTACCACCTATCTGGTATATTATTGGCATATGTATATAAATAAATAGGCATTGCAACCCATTTGCGGACAGGGGTATTACGTTGCGCTTCTGGGTGTTAACAAACTGGCGATTCCACAGGGATATTTGTTTCCAACAGATTAAGATCTCATAATGTATGGTTTCACATGCCAAGAATAACATATCAAGAAGGTATAACCATGATGATTATGCAACATGGGGAAAAGATGGTTTAAGGGAAATAATGAGACAGAACTTCGGGAAATAACTTATGGAAAGTGAAAATATGAGGGGATTATCCCAGATGCATAAAATTAGAACAATATGAAACATATAATACTTCTTAAATATTTTAAGGAGAAACTTTCTGGTATTCCCTTTGAATCTCAGGATGGAAGGAAGAAAGAGAAAGCATAAATAGGGAAGAAGGCAAAATCAACTATCCTACAACAAAGTTGAAAGCAAAAGGAAATTTCAGCGATGTATGAAAGGAGGACATCATGACAACTATGTATACCTTATTTTTTTATCGATCAACAATACTTTTAGAATGAAATTGTTATGAAAAACTTATAATGTACTTTTATTTTGATAAATTAAAAAAAAAAACAAACAACAAAGTAATTAAAAACTCAACAAACCAAGTAAAAAAACAAAACAAAGTAAAAACAAAAAGACTATATACAAAATTCATTTTAAAAAAGAGTTGATAATCAGGATGGTTCCATGTAATGTTTTATGGGGAACATTAGTATGTTTGTAATGTAATCAACAATCTCTCTTCCAGATCCTTTAGAAGGTATGATTTTGCACCTAGGTAAAAAAAAAACGATTTTAAAAGGACTCAACCATAGCTCGAACTTTGAGTGTCTTCCTCTCTTAGCATGAGCTAAGTCCCATAGTAGAAATTTCTCGTCAATCTTGAATTCAACATATTTTTCTCATCCATTAAAATAATTTTAATCAGCTTTGTTTCTTTATGTTCTCTAAGGAAAAAATTGTTTGTTCTTCCAAGACTAACAATGGATTTATCCTTTGTGAAACATTGAAAGAATTTAATTATTCAATATGTAACATTAGTCATATGGAGGAAAGCTCCAAATCAATAGGAAGAATAGCCTCTTAGCCATATACGATCTGAAAGGGAGTAAATCATGTACAACCACCAAAGAAAGTAAAACATGTACTTTCTTTGGAGGTTGTGAAATCTTCCCAAAGAGCATAAGTCAAAAGTGTGTTCCACTGGCTAGGTTTATCTTCTATGATCCTAACCATATTCTTGTTAGTGGACCCAAATCTCCCATTTCCTTGAGGTTAATAAGAATATGAAGTGAAATTATTGACACATAATTTAGCCAAAAATTGGGTCAAATTAAAGTGTAAATAAAGGTCGTATTATTGTTTGAATGATCTCAAGGAATACCAACATGGAAAAGATATTAAGTTTCTAAGAAATAAAATTGCCTCCCATCATGTGGTATCCAGAGGGACATCTTCTATTCATTTAGTAAAGTAATTTGTGGTTGTCAAAATAAAAAATTGTCCCGCTGAAGATGGAGGATTGATAGGACTAATAAATTCTAGGCCCCATTTAGAAAAAGGAAAATATGGAAGGACAAGCTGTAAAGGCATGGCAAAAATATGTTCTTTCCCGTGATGTTCTTTCTCAAGGCCAATAGTATCCATTTCTTATGATTTTAAAGGTAGTAGCTTTAGCATAAAAAATAGCCATGAATGCACGGATGTAACCCATGATCCATGAATTTCCTGTAACAATTATTGTGATTCTTCATCATTCACACATCAAAGTAACAAAACATCAAGAGACCTCCTAAACAAAAAGCCTCCTAAAATGATATACTTAGAATATTCGGGAGGTGAAGTCTCCTTTTGTGAGGATCCAAGTTATATGGGCATTTTTAATGCCACAAGTAATACACTAGATTTCTATACCAAGGATGTTAAACTATAGAAATATTTTGATATTCAATATAGAATAGATCTGAAAGAGGATTATCATGATCATCAAGTTCTCACTTGGTTTTAGTGTTGGATTACGTAGGGGGTGAATCAAGAATAGTGTAATTATAATCCTTTCTTTAAATGTTATATCAATTTATAATACTATTATCCAATAAATGGCAAGTAAGAAATAAACAATCAAAACACATACACAATACACCCTGTTTTTATGTGGAAACCCAAATCTGGGAGAAAACATGAAATGTTTTTCTTATATGTTCTGAAGAATTACATTCATTGGAAGCACCAACTCTTCGCTTCCAGCCTACAACTAGAAGGGGAGGTCTAACTCCTAGTTTCTCGCCAAGCAACTGAGGGAAGCTCTAACTCCCCACCTCTTCAAGCATAACCGTAAGGAGGCTACAACCCCAATGTTCTCTAGTTACAAACTGTAAGGTGGCTACAACCACCTATCCTTGCCTGCCCTCAAAGCACTCGGGTAGAAGTAGAAATGATGGAACCATTGTCACACTATCACTATGAGATATACCAAGTAAACCTCGTACTCAATAAATTTGAACCATGCATCAACCATGCATCAACCCTGTACTCAACCTGTAATCAACCTCGTACTATAAACAAGTGTATCAAACACACCAACCTGTACTATAAACAAGTGTATCAAACATGTACCCTCAACCCTGTAATCAACCTCATACTCATAAACAAGTGTATCCAACCATGTACAAAGTGTATGTACCAATCATGTGTCAACTACTCATCAACTATGAATCATCAATATGTACCAACATCATCAACTATATTAACTCATGTATGTACCAACTTCATCAACTACTTGTCTCAAATCCTATGTACTCAACATAAACACAACCAAAGTCCCTTATCAATTTCATCATCATCCAAATCCAATTTGTAACTCAGAGGTAGACCCGTGTATATATGATCACATTCCTACAAACCTTCCTTAACTTTTTAAAACAAGAGAGAGACTAGCATTTCATCAAACTTCTTTCTTTTTAGTCTCACATGCCTAGTTTTGGATTAGTCAACAACCCTAACTTGAAGTGTAATCATAAATTTGAAATTGTAATGTATAAAGATATGAAACTGGATAATAATAATGTTTTTCAATGTGTTTAATGTAATTCATCCAAGTGTCACTACTTGGAACCTCTCAAAAAAAGTGTTATAGCAAAATGGCATACCTGTTGAATTCTATCTTATTCTAAAGAGAGCGACCAGAGAGCATGCCCTCGCGACAAAATGTTTGATGAAATTATTGGAAACTATTAAAAAACATAATAAACACCTGTACTTCAACCAACACATTTTGTCTCACTGTAATTTGACTGCTATGAAGAATTCTATGACATTTTACTTGAAACAATCTGATTTTACTCGGCTGTGGATCTGCCACACACCCTATTTTCCACCTGAGTGTAACTCCCAAAAAATACAACAACCCACAAGATAAATGTTTTAACAAATACTGATATACTTTCAATGGAATAGCAATTTCATGTTCAATCATTATAGAAAAACATTATAGCTAAAATGGGATATGACCCGAAATAACGTACCGTAGAAAGCACCATCAAAGAATTTATCCATCCTTGCACTTCGGCCTTCTTTACTTCACATTCTGTCTCAGAATTTTGGCTTAGATATCATTTATAAACTACATACACCTATAGATATTCAATATGCTCAAGTGTGATTAAATGAGAGGAGCTCATTCTTATTTATACTCCAAGTAGCGCTTCTTTAAAAACATCTCTAGGTCACTTGGTCCCACTTTCCCACTCTTAGGTCAATTGGTCCACTTCTAATTTCTCCATTAAATTTATTATTGAAATAATTTATTTTGTATTCACTTTGAATTATAATACACTCATCACTCTTTATTATTTACCTTTTTAAAATCTCTTAAACCACTTTTGACTACTTTGACCTCATTTCTAGATGACATATGAGGTCCTCCAACTTTAGGCCATAACTCTCAAACCTGTGGAGGGGAGTTATTAAGGTGATCGCTCTAGATACCAACAATTTAAATGAATGACATGTACCATCCATATAGAATAGTATTATCTAAAATATATCATAAAATGATATAGTTACCCATAAAACAAACTTGGGTCCATTACCCAAACCTGGTCTCCAACTTTTCATGGCCATAACTCTCTAACTGGAGGAGTTATGTGATCGCTCCATACCACCTGAAATGACATGACAAGCACCTGGACATAGGATATTTTCCTCGACAAGTTCATTTTCCTTCATCTCATTATTCCAATTAATCACGTCTTCTTTACTTCACAAAGCTGCCTTCGTGAGGGATTTCACCATAAGGGGACCACTTTGAGTTCATCCATATTTACTCTTATCAACCATGATAAAACAATAATGATTCATATTTACATCAAACAATATTGGGTCCATTACCCAAACCTTGTGCTATAGCTATTTCTTCAAGGGTTGCACATCAATGACAACCAACCTTTAATCAACACCTCCCCTTTGGCATTGATGGAACACTCTAATGCAAAACTGAAATCATATCACCCATGACTCTAGAACCGCCTCTCGGTCTCAAGTATAAATCATGCTCCCCTTAGAACCATGCCTCTTTCCTCTCTAGATAGCGATAAAGCATAATTCCTGAACCATGCCTTTTTCCTCTCCATATGATAAATCTACTCCTCCTAGAACCATGCCTCCATCCTATGCATCTAATAAATATCCCTTTTTTTCATTAATGGAAAAGGTATCTTCCATCCAGGGATTCTCCCCCAAACTAAACTATCCTATTTATGGTTCTTCCTCACGTACATCTAAGACATATAAGATAAGCATTCAAAAATCATTAAAAAATAATTCATTTTGGAGTATACATAACTCCAATTCTTTGGCTTAAGATATTCAAAGGATTCTCGCGGAAGTGGTTTTGTAAAAGATGTCCGCCACTTGTTCTTTTGTGCCCACATACTCAACTCGGCTGTTCTTTCTACAACTTGTTCCCCGAGAAAGTGATACTTTATTGGAAATTTCTTAGTCTTGGAGTTCATCACCATGTTTTTGAGATACTAATGGCACTTTGTATTATCACAATATATTGAATGGGCTCATCATACTTAACCTCAGAGCATCTCACAAAGTTTGTTTCATCCAAAGAACCCTCGTGTACAACATGTTGTTGTCAGTAATATACTTCTACTGTAGATAGAGATATCGATTTTTCTTGCTTAGCCATGATACCAAACACTCACCTATAGAACATTGCTCCACTGTAAGCTTCATTTGGCCATCAATACAACCCGCCTAATCAGACTGGTAGGCAGTAAGTGATAGATCTTTTCTTTTTGTATATCATAATCCAAACTCTTCTTTTCTTTTGAGATATTTGAAGATTCTCTTTACATCTAATACATGTGATTCCTTTGTGTCGCTTTGAAATCGTATCACATATCCAACTTTGTATTTATCCGTCTGATGCTGTCACATATAGGTCAGCTAATCATTGACCTCATACACCTCCGATCTGTAGGGACTTTGAATCATCGTCTTTCCTCAACTTACAACTAGTTTGCATTGGGAGTGATAACTGGTTGGTAATCTTCCATTCCAAACCCTTTAGCATTTATTTGATATACTTGGTTCGAGAAATAAAAATTCCTTGTTGCTGAATTTTATCCAAGTCCTAAATAAGATAGTTCTCCAAGTAACAACATTTCAAATTCATTTTGCATGTCTTCTTCGAAAATTAACCCACATCATCACTACTAAAATAATATCATCAACATAAACCAATTAATAAAATATTACCTTTGACTTTACCCTATGGAGGTTGTTATTTCAGACTTCCTTTTCTCAACCCCCATTGCGATACTTATCCAACTGAGTACCATGCTCTAGCGTACCTCTATTTAGACCATATACTTTTTTAATTTACATACATAGTTTGGGTTCTCTGACAACTGAAATCTTTCGGGTTGTTCAATGTAGATTTCTTCTTCAAGTTCTGTATATCTCGTGAAAAAGATGATTCTTATCATCCATCCCTGATATAATTTTAACATTCTTGGAGCACATAAGCCAAAAAGAAATGCATTTCTTCCATTCCAAGTAACCAGGGCAATGTCTTTCAAAGTCGCATTCTTCAATTGCGGTGTTATCACTTAAATTTCATCCGCACATGGTTACAAGAACTCAAGCAACATCGTCAAAATAGGTGATGAAGTTTCAGTCTCATGGACCTAAATTACCACCAAAGCATCTATAAAGTGGGTCAAAACTATACAAAGTAGTGAAAATTGAAGGGCTGTAGCTTAAAAAACATCTAGGTAAGCACACATGCACTGAATACGAACATATAAATCACGACATGTAACTAGATGTAATGACTCCAGCATCAAGAAAAAATCATGACCAGAAATGACGTCGGTGACGAGTGAGAGTGGCTCAGCATTCCACCCACTGGTATTCCAGCTCCTAAGTCGGATTAATACCAAACTGGACTGATTCGAATCGGAAGTTTGGTCAAGGTTCTAGAAATGCCCTAATTAGCCTCTTTGACACTACAAAACCAATTAAACAATATCTCTAAAGGAATATAAAAGGCCATGGACAATCTCTATTTTTAAAGTAATTCTAGTAATGTTGTGGTTTGCCATTTTATTCTCTTGAGGACTCCATCCTTTCCAAGAGTATATTTGCACCATTGCATTGGGAAATCCACCTCACCCCTTGAGTGGATTTGCAAAGAGTTCTTTCATCATTTTCCATTTTTCTTTGTTGTAAGAAGAGCTTGCTAGTGGGGATCCAAGAGCCCTCCCTTGGAGGAAGAAGGGACTCATAGTCCCCTTTATTCTTGGTGTATTACTTCACTAATAGATTAGCCTCATCATTGGTGACATGGGTCTTATGGTTCTTTTTGTTTCTATGTCCCTATGCTCATGAATTTAGTTGTTATTGCATTTCTTAGTTTAATTCTTAGTTGTTGTTTTTTATTTCTTTCCCTAACTCTTTTCCTTACAGCTGTCCTGCTCAGCAGACCCAACTGAGCTTGAAAGCACCTCTATTTTGCTCACTAAGGTGACGGAAGAGGTGCAACATATTGGCAACTCCATTGGGGAAAGGTATCAATTTCCTACCCCATTTGGGGTTTTCTCGCTCTTCTTTTAGTTTGTTTAACTTGCAGGTACACTAACCGGCCTAAGCCGACCTACCATTCAACCAATTCCAAGTTGAATTGAGAGATATCCATCCGGATTTTTCATTCTCGGCCATGTGTCATAGATGCACGGGTTTTTAGGCCCACAGACATGCATCGTGCACACATGCACCTAAATCATAGCTCTGTTATGCACACGTGTGCTCATTGACTTTTCTCTGTTCGTGCACATGCGCTCTGTGCGCCTCTGTCTCCATTGAGACCCGCGCATATGTGCAAAAATTCACATTGTAAAGTTGTTGAGATGTGGGGAAGGCCATTGACCTTCTTAAAAATGATTTCAAGCATGTTTTAAAGCTGCACCACACTTAGTCCCCTCATCATATAAAGGGGTTAGTCAAAAACACATAGGCACTTAGGAGGATAAAATCAATTTCCCTTCTTTGCTTTCATTTTTGGCCACATGGATGGCTTGTTTTGACTCACAAGATAAGTTGGAAATCATTTTTAAACACATTTAACTTACATTGGGAATAGAAGTTGAATAACAATCGCTTAGTATTCTCTTCTCTCGTGCCTCCAAGCGATCTTGAGAATTAGAAAAAGATTGTGAAACGATTTCAACTCACTTAAGAACATTAAAAACTTTAGGAGAGGACAACAACCCTTCTTGGGACTCCTCTTAGTTTACTTTTTCAAACACATCTTAATATTGTAACGGGCCCATACATGCTCACATGCTACAAAGATAGGGTAATGTTGAAATTTTATTTCTTAAATCAAATCACTAGGGAAGTTTAATGGTTTTGTAATGGGCCCATACATGCCCACATGATCAATCTAGGATAGTTTCAAATATTTTCTTAGATTACATCACAATAGGGAGTTAAAAGGATAGTAACGGACCCACATGTCCACATGCTAGCTCCCTAGGGACTTTTGAATTATGCAAGGTTGTACCAAAGACACTTAGTTAATTAGGTAACCAAACACTTGTAAGGACCAAGCGAAGTCCACATGCAGCAAGGTGACACCTAATTCACTAAAAATTGGCACACTTTCACTCACACACAAAATTCACTTATCACTCACATAGCTTCTTCCTGAAATGTGGAGGTCAAAGTAAGTTTCCTCCAAAGGGATTCCGAAAACACCCCACCCTTTTCTTGATGAAACTGTCGACTCCCATTGTTAATCAACGAGGTTGGTTTGCACCCCCAACCTCCCAAAACAACTACTTCTAAAATCTTTCTAAAAACTCACTAAGTTTTCCTCCACAGAAGGTGCCAAAATAATTTTTTTAGTCTAGGTAGGATTTCGGGGATAGGCATCCAAATAACTCCCTGTTATTTGGTTCTCACATTGTCAAAACCATAGAAGTTGTCAAATAGGGAACTGAAAATCCTCCAAGTCAAGTGTTCCTAATACCATAAGGCAGGGAGATACCCATGAAGGATTGAAGGCCAAGGTCTAGTTGTTCTGTGTGTCCCCCCTTGAGGCACTCACCTCTTGGATGGGATCCAGCCCATGACCCATTTCTTAGGCCAGAAATCTAAATGCCACACTTTGACCGAGGTACCTAGTGACCAAATTTTAGGACATCTACCCAGGTGGAAATTGTGGGCTGCAATTTCACCTTGATTGGATTTTGTGTGGCTATTGGGAAAAATCGCCATCTCTTTCAGGATATGCCCCCTTTACCCCTCATTACAACCAATTATTTCATCCTTCACTAGTTTCTCTTCCAGTGACTTCAGACCCCACTATTGAGTACTATTGGAAGGTCCAGTGCTATTCAAGAGGAAGGACGTTATGTCTTCTAGGACACGAGCATTTGTTTTCTTTTGATTCCCCACGTAGACAAAACCCACTTACCCATATATATGCTTCTTTTTCAAAAAAAAAATTATGTATGATGCACATCTGATTACAGTTTGATTTGGATATATATAGTGTGTAACATTCAACGCAAAGGCTCTTATTTCTATATTACTCTCACCACTATTTTCACACATTCACGCAGCTAGTCGGACATCATAGGGGACCCACAGAACCCCCGTCGTTCACGACGCTTGCTAAACCTCCCTCCTATCTTAGGGGGAGTGTCTGGTCTTGCCCACTCATCAACATCTCCTTCACACACTCCTGTGAGTGCTTCTATTTTAGGATCAACTTTACTTGGTTCTACATTACTTGGGTCCACTTCCCAAGGTCATCCATTCACTCACTTTCCTTTACACGGAAGAGGGGGACCAACTTCCTCTCAAGGAGGAAGCACCAACCCACCTATCCCCCCTCAAGGGTTAGGTTCACAACACAATCACACCATGGCCGGAGCTAATCCTCCTCCCCCACTACAGATGCCATATTTGGCCTCTCTCAACATACTGGATCTCAGCAAACTCACCAATGATCCTATATTGCATGATCCCACATGGCCTGCAATTCCCACCAAACTACCTTCGGACATACCAAAGTTTGAAGGAAAGGCAGGCAATGACCTTGCCAACCATGTCATGACCTTTCACCTATGGTGCTCCTCCAATAGCATTATGGATGATTCCATCAGACTGCGATTATTCCAACACACACTCACTGGCCCATCGACCAAATGGTATGTAGAAGAAAAATCAGGGTCCCACGCAACTTTTGAGTCATTGGCCAAAGCATTCTTTACCTTCTTCCAATTACCCATATACCACAATAATGGTCAAGAACTACTTTCTAATTTCAAACAAGCCTCAGCCACACATATCGTTGACCACATTCACGAGTAGCGTAGGCGACGTAGTTTGTGCAAAGCAGAAACAACCAAGCTACAGTGTCTCGACTGGTTTCTTAGATCAATTATCTCTCTCCTCGGTAAGGATGTAGCTTCCACCTTCCCTCAATCTGAAGAGGAAGCCATCAGTAAGGCCCAACAATATGACCTCATATATGCACAGTCAAGATACTTATACACTGTACTTCCTGATCTTCCCAAACCTGTG
>SNQJ01S0043558.1:0-10668 GCA_010110895.2 Picea sitchensis
ATTTGCTAGCACGCGAAGGGAAAGAGACAGAATACAGGGTTGTATCAGCCATTTCCAGTACCAGAGAGGCCATGGGATGCAGTAAGTATGGATTTTGTGTTAGGACTTCCAAGGATGCAAAGAGGGTGTGATTCAATCTTTGTGGTAGTCGATATATTTTCTAAAATGGCACATTTCATACCATGTCAGAAAACCAGTGATGCAACTCACATTGCAAATATGCTTTTCAAAGAAGTTGTTAGACTTCATGACTTACCTAAGAGTATTGTATCGGATAGGGATACCAAATTTGTTGGTCATTTTTGGAGGACCCTATGGAAAAATATGGGGACCAATTTATCTTTTAGCTCAACATATCATCCTCAGACAGATGGACAGACTGAAGTAGTAAACCGAAGCTTGGGAGATTTATTAAGGAGTTTGGTGGTTGAACATCATAGTCAGTGGGATCAGATTCTGCCACAAGCGGAATTTGCATATAATGATTCACCAAACAGGAGTATAGGACAGATCCCATTCCAAATCATGTATGGAATGCAGCCGAGAGGAGTATCTGAGTTGAGAGACTTAGAGCATAGTGAGTTCAGAAGTGCTAGTGCAAAGGATTTTGTAGCGGGAATGCAAGAACTCCACAACAAGATTAAGGAGGGATTGCAAAATTCCAACCAGGAATATAAGTGCAGAGTAGATCAACACAGAAGAGAACTTCAGTTTGAAGTAGTTGATTTGGTTTTAGCACATCTAAGAAAAGAAATGTTCCAAAGAGGAATGTACAATAAACTGAAGATGAAGAAAATTGGACCGTGTAAGATCATAAGAAAGTTTGAAGCAAACGCTTATGAGATTGAATTACCGGATGGGGTAGGAATATTGCCCATCTTCAACATAGCCAACCTGTATCCTTACAGAGCTGATGAAACTGAAACAGAGAGATCCGAGGATCAGAAGGAAGTCCAATGGGTTAAACAGATGCCTGGCTGAAAGGCCACATATAGAAAAGATTATTGATCAGAGAGTCGAGAAGAAGACCTGAAGGAAAACATACTTTGAATATTTGGTCAAATGGAAAAGATATCTGATTGAAGATGCCAGTTGGGAGAGCAAAGAAAATATTCGAAGGCATGGACAGACGTTGCAGAAGCTCATGAACAGGAGTTCATGAATTTTCTAGCCAGAGGAGTATGACGCAGGAGCATCGTAAGAATCTAGCAAAGCAAGCGCAAAGGTAGAAGACAATTGGATATGCACCAGCGCACATTTTGAAAATGTTTTAAATTTAAATGAAGAGACATTAATGTAATAGTTGGGAGATGTATTTACATTTATGTTTTGGATATTGTAAGTAGATCTTGAGCATTGCTCACATATGTCGGATAAAGAGGCATTTATTGTAATTTATGAAAAGTTGTTGTAGCTTTTATTTCAGATTAGATAGCTTGTAGAGTAGGAGGGAAAACGAATAGAAAGACACCCTCGCTTGTATCATTGTATCATTCCAAATTGTATCAGTTGAGTAATATGTAGAGCTATAGAGAGTAAGAACACAGAGAAGAACCCATGTACATGAATATTTGAGATAATATAATAAATCTTTGACTCACGTTCATGGTATTATTATGCTTACTGTTTGCATATGTTGAATGGTATGTATACAACTGCTTATATCTTCTATTATGCATTTATTTCAATGTTATGTACATGCTTGTGATTTCATGATGAATGTATGAAGTCCGAGAAAAGGGAAGTATGAGTTTCAATTGTTTCTCTTCTTCAGAATTCCTGCAAAGAGTGCAGTGAACGTCCGCAAGGTGTGCATCGACGAAGTTTTGAGTTTTATCTCAGAAAAATCAGGAGAGATATCATTGTGCTCATACCAACATAAGTGCAGAGATAGCACAAAGCCATGCAAGGTGTGCGCAGGCCAGTTGAAGTCCTAGACTTTATCAACCAAGGGGAAATTTGAAGGACTATTGTTGCAGAGGAGTGTACAAAGTCAAAGGGTCAAATAACCTGAGGTTATTTGCTAATGTCGTAAGGATTGTGTGCAGAAAACCTTTTGAATCCTTGAGTTTTCGAGTGAAACCCCAGGAGGGGGAGAACCTTGAAGAGTTCAAGGGAAGGCATGTGTGGAAGGCACCCAACAGACATAAAAACTCAGAAATCTTGACGCCAGTGTTCTTGGGCGGAGAAATCTTTCAGAAGTCTGATTGGATGGTGGAATCGCTTCGTGGAGAAGCGTCGATGTACCATGGGTCGTTGGATTTAGTTAAACCAGAAAGGAAGATAAGGCTGAGACTTACTCAACATCTAAAGCTCAGGAGGAATAGAGGCCATTGGATCTGGATCAATGGGAGTCGTTGATCTCATGCACGAATTTCGTGTTTCGAAATTCAGGAAGTGGAGGAAGTAGTGACTCGAAGTCGAGATTCGCAAACTCCCGATTCACGAAGTCCTGATAGAATCAGAACCGTCAGTTCGCGGGAGAATAGAGCTGTTGATTTACGATAAGGATATATCACGATTTCGGCTATCGGTGATGGGACTTGTTGCATTTTAGTTCATCGATACACAAAATCCTGGGTGCCGAAAGACTGGGGCCCAAACCGTACTCGAAGGTCACGTCAAAGTAAATTCAAGGGAGGAACCAATTTCCCATTAGCCATTTTGGGGTTTCGGGGTTTTAAGAGACAGGAGGACTCACATATGAGATCACGAAGTTGTGAAACCCGAAGTACCCTTTTGGGTGAAGGTTGTGGTCATATCAGTGATCACGAGGGAGAGAGTTGGCGCTTAGTGCATGATTGTGTAGGCATAACTCATAAGGACCTCTTTATGCACACTAGTGTCTGTTAGATATTTCTGCAGGAAATCAAAGAGTCAATTTGACTCAAGGGGAAGATAAAGAACGATCCTCAGACTGGGAGGTCACGCAGAACCTGCTGAGGTAGGGGGTGTTGCACCAGCAGGTCTCTTCTTGGTTGTTGTTTGGGGTTTTTGGTTCTCCTTGTTGGTGTCACCCTCCTAATGTTTATGATGGTGTCACCCTCCTCATCTCCTTTCTAATGCTACCCTGTGTATGTTGTCGTTTTCCTCTTCTATTGTTGGTGCCACCTGTGTATGTTTTTGGTTAGTCTTTTGATATTTTACCCTAAAAGTTCTTCTTGGCAATTTGTTCCAAGTGCATGATGAGATATGCCCCGAGGGTTTGATCAATGATCCCTTGAAGCTTTTTCTAAGCATATATCTAAGAGGATAGCAACAACATATCAGGTAATATCGTTTCTTGTTTTAGTTAAGTAAATGTTTTGCCAGTGATTGTTTTTAGGCTACTAGATTATGGATCAAAAGTTTTAATGTCTTGTTGATTGTAACATACAAGTAGTTAATGTTTAGAAATTAAAATAATTATTTCTTTTTTAGCTAGCTATATTTTTTGCCCTTAAATTTTAACATGTTAAACATAGATTATCTTAAAAAATACCTTCTACAATTTACACAAATATAGATTATCTTCTACATGTTACATTGTTTTTATATTTAAATATTTCCATGTTCATTAAATATAGAACCATAGTGAAAAATATAGTTGTTATAATTTTTTCAATATATGTCTTTGATGCTTTGAAGTTGTTATAAATGCTTAAATGCCTTCAAGTTGTTTTATAAATCATATTTCCATTTTATGTTTCTATAACTTATGAACTTTCATATTCATGAATTTTCAAAGGATATATATCGAGGCGATATTTCGAGACAAGAGTCTCAAAAAATTACTCGTAAATGCTATATTCTATCTAATGAAGGAAGAAGAGGAACCCCTTATTTGACTGAGACTCTGAGTGACCAACGACAATCTAGTCAGAGGAGGAGATTATCAAATGAATTTGTGAATAGATCATCCCGAGAATGTGCTGAAAATAATGCTATGGATGCATCTTTCTTAGATAGGTTGCACATTAATACTCTAACATCAGAGAATGTAGGGAATACATCACGACAAGAAAATACGTTTGGTAATTTTTTTTTATTTTATATTTTTGTATATTTATGTTTAATATATATATATATGTGTGCGTGTGTGTGTGTTTTATATATGTTTTTTTTTTTTTTAATTTTCTTATGTTAAATTATGTTTTTGTTAAATGTTGTAATTACTTTCAAATTTGTATGTGTAGACGATGAATTTAGTGCGAGGGAAGATAATGAAAGAGAGAGTGGGTATCATGAAGATTCCAATGTTGGTGAAGAGGGTGAAGGTGGATTCAGGGGGTTTTATCCAGAAACAAAATATTACACGCCTACGTCCACCTATCCCTCAGATATTAGTGATGAAATTCCTTAGGAATGGATTATTGAAGCAATGACCCTCGAACGATGCTTAGGTGTTAAAAGAAAGCTGGAAAATGATTTGAGGAGCTTGGATATCCCTCAAGAGAGTAAGCAAAGCTTGGAGATTATTTTGCATTCATTGCAACACTGTATGGATGCATATCAAAAGATGGGTCCAACGACTGATAGTTTTATCGATTTGATGAGGAGACGAAAGTCGGAGGTGATGGGCTATGATAAATGGGATGTAGTAAAATTTATAGTTTCAAAAGAAGATGCAATTTCTATGTTCAATTTCAAAGAGGGGCCAAAGAAAAAGATGTTGAAGGTGAAATATTTTAAGCACCCCAACATAGCAGGACATCTGTATAATAGATTTTTGGTAGCATATGGGAAGTTGTCGTGGAATGATGAGGTTCCACATTACTTTGCTAGAAACTTTTATGCAGTGTTTTTCATGGGCATGCACCCTGATTATACCAACCTATCATCCAATTATTACGGGGTTGGTAAAGGACGGACATATGATCAAAAATGGGCATATCGAAATGCAACATTGCATAGGCCTCCACAACCTTTAGTATCTTGTCCAATAGGGGAATTTGCCTCATATTCATAGTTGTGAGCTACATCATAGGTTGGCAAGGAGGCTGGGAATGAAATCGGAGAAAATTTGGAATCAACATTTTATGGTGTTGATGTTGGTTTGAACCGTCAAAGAGAGGAAGTCAATTCTCGAGTCAATTTTGTTTAAAAAACAGATGAGGAGATAGATACCATGTCAGTAGAAGATATTAAGGAGTATGAAAAAAAATTCCGTAATGGTTGGAAGGTGTTAATTCAGAATGATGAATCGAACATCGGATTGGTATGTGTTATAGTTAATAAATTTTTTATGCATTTGAGGATAGTTTACTTGTAGTTCTAGATCTAGATACATATCATTGTATATTTAGAAATAATTGAGTTGTTATCGTCATTAATTGTAGTTTGATCATATGTTAAATGAATCTCTAGTAAATAGGGGACTTGATTCCATGATTTTAAATTTACATGGGTTGAATCAGGTATGTATTTTCTAATATCCACATATGAGCACTTTAGTTGTCCAATCTCCAATCTTTTGAATAATCAACAACATGAAATTTATGTTTTTGTATAAATATGAACACATTGAATCCTAGATTTAGTTCTTAGTTGTGTTGTTCACAGATACCTATTCCATCTCCTACTACTTGGGCAGGCTTGTCCCAATTCTCATTGGGAGAGTTTGAAGAGGGTGGGAGTTCACAGGTATCATTGCATGTTGAAAAAAAAAATAGTTATATATGAAAATTGCAATGCCATTTAAATTATTAATTTAAAAGAAAAATGTCTTAAACAATATATAATTTATTGAATCTTAGGGTATGGTGGGTATAGTTTATTGATATTCAGGTTGGCACATCACAGGTATTACATGTTTCAAAATTTAAAACTACAATTTAATGTGTTAAAATCATTTAAATTTAATTTTCAAATGTACACATTTGAACTGTGTTATAGGGAAATGTGGAGAAGAGAGTGTCTGAGAGTGTGCTTGAAAAAAATGTGGAGAAGGGAGTGCGGGAGTGCGGGAGTGCGGGATTGAGGAGGATGCATACATACCTGGGAAGGATGTGTCTATTCATGATGATTATTAAATGTATGTTCATTGCACATTAGTGAGTTTTAATTTTCTTTTATGTTGGACCTTTTATATATAAGTGTTCAAGCTTATTTTTGTTGAATATGCTTATTTTTTTAACTTTTTTCAAATTTTTGTTTGATCAACTTTTTAGTTTAGTCTTTCCTTTTCATAGGGTTACTCAACTAGTGTCTATATAACTTTTCAACGCTTTGATCAATTATTTTGAAATATATAGAACTCCTATATAAGCTTATCGTCGTCTAAAATGGTACATTCAATCTTATTTATGTTTAGATCATGATGCAGACCTAATTTTGAACTTAAGCATTTGATTATTTGAGAACAGACTCTATCCCACATCAGAAAAGGGGAAGTTTCTAAATTTTCTTTGATTGCATTCATTTCCTTCTTGTCCAAGTATAGCGTAATATGGAGATTTGTGTTTTCTGCATACAATGAAGTGAATTCCTTCTTGGGGTATTGTCGAACTCTTAATTAATTGCTTACTTACCACAAAAACCAACATTTGTAGATTTACAAATGAGATATGTATGTGCATGATCTCACTTATGTTTAGATCATGACGAAGACATATTTCAAAGATCATTTGATTATATGTAATATGAATACATCCCATGTAGAAAGATGAAAGATTTAAATGGTTTTTAAAGAATGACTTAATATATGTGCAAATTTGTGTTTTTTGCATGTACATGAAAGATTATATGAGAACATATATTCCACATGTAACATCCCGCTCTTTCGAGCACATGTTATCGACTTATTCTTTGAAGAAACTTGCGTGCGGGTGATACGGTTATAGTACATGGTTATATATTTCACTTGTGGATTTGTATGATGATGTTGATGGTTATGATTTGATGTGATTGATATATGCATATTGACATATTCTATTGACAAGTTTTTCCTGAGTATGCAGGACATTGATAGAGTGTGGATGTCGATGGAATCAATGGACCTCCTTGGACTTCGGATTGATTTAGGGAGTGGATTTTATTGGTTTGAGTATTTCATTTCTACATTATGTGACATATGATAAATTATAGTATGATTTTGTATATGGATCGTTGACAATGTTTCGTTGATGGATGTAGGTTGACGATTGATTGCTAATATGACTCACATAAGAAGTAAAGGGGCCATGCACATAGACCAAATATTGAGGGAGAAATGTGGCAACGTTCCTGCCACAGCCTACTAGCACTCTCGTTGTGGCTCGAATTGTAGGTTAACGATTACCTAGTTCGAGAGATCCACGATGTCATGAGGGAAGACTAAGACAATCGCTCACGAATATTTCTAAGGGGCACGCAATAAGGAAGTTTCCTTATTCCTCATAAGCCCTTAGTCTCTCACAAGGTCGTCTGAATGGAGTGATAACTCCAGGGGTTGGAAAACTACCAAAACCAGTCAAATGCGAGTGGCACCCTTGGAACACAGAGTGTGTCTTGAAGGGCACATTGTGAAAATAAAACTTGAGTCAATGAACCTAGGTGGCCTAGAAAACCTTGAGCAAATAATTAAACCTTGTGAGATCTTGAGCACTATTGGATTAATTAATTAATAAATTAATTAAAGAATGAAATTATTAATTTTAATCCCAAATGAAAGTCTAAGCCTATTTAAAATTTAAGCCTAAGTCTAAGCTTGGTGAAAATACTAAAACTAAATTACAAATTAAATAAAAGAGGAAAGAGGAAAACCAATTCAAGAAATTAAGAAAGATGAAATATGTCTAAAGAATTAGTACAAAACACATGTGTGCAGAAAATACCAAGTTGAAATTTAAAATAAGAAATGAATAAAGTATAAAAGAATGTGTGTGCATAGAAAGGTTTCTAGAGTCTAGTTAACACTAGTCTAAATAGAGAAGAATCCTATTTTAACTCAACTTAGTTTTAGAAAGGAATCAGTCATTAATTGGAAATAAGGGGAATAAAGAGACAACTAGGAGTGATTTAAGGAGCACTTTTAGGAAGGGTGAGGGAAATTGAATTTAATTAAAAAAATGTGGAATTATTTGTGAAACCTAAGGAAAGAATGACACGTGCAAAAAAACAAATGTCCTAGATGAGAAATGGATCACACGGGTTATGGGTAAAGTTATGTTGCAAAAATTTTGACTGGTTTTACTTGTGAGAGTTGGGTTACCCAATTTGAGAGAGAGTGGTGGCTCTACCTTGCAAGGCAAGTTGGGAGCTAGAGTGATTATGTCCTGTGTGGATGGTCCCTTTGCGGATAAGGGGGCTAAGGGGGAAGAAGAGTGGATCCCTAGCATTGGTTGGGAGGTTTCGATGAATTCTCAACGATTAGCAAGCGAAAGACCATAAGAAGCACATATGAAGAACAACATCTTTGAGTCGTCGTCTTTGGTTACGGTTCCTCTCTTGAGGATTATAATTGTAATAGTTCTAATTTGTAATGAGTTTTTAGAATTCGCCAAGAACCGTGATTGAAAAATTTGATGTCGAGTTGTTATAACCCTTGATAAGCTAGTGTTTAAGTTAAAATTGATATACATGTCTTGCAACTAATTTCTTATTTATCATCTTGTTCTAAATGATATTGACCTTCGAACACAGTTAAAGAGTAGCATTATCTAGAATTGGATTAGCTATAGGTATGGCAAGGACTAACTTCGTCTGAATTTTTTTGTTAAAATTTGAACACAAGCATTGATGACATGCATAATGGCCAAGGATATGCCCTTGTGCAGTGTGTAAGCGCATACACAAATCCTCCCTTCTCCCCTTACGAATTGATGGCATGGCGAAACTCTGAGACTATTGAATGTTTCTTCTGCATTTTTAATGAGACTCCCCAAGGGCAATTTTCCCTCAGAAGTTTTACTTCGACTGTGTGTATGCTTCCTTATGTGGAAATCGCCTCAAAAATTCTTTCACATTTTTAATGAGTCTCCCTAAGGGTGATTTTCCCTCATAAGTTTTCCTTCAACTTTGTTTATGCATCCTTATGTGGAAATCACCTCAGAAATTCTTCTGCATTTTTAATGAGACTCCCCAAGGGAGATTTACCCTCAGAAGTTTTCCTTCGACCGTGTTTATGATTCCTTATGTGGAAATCGCCTCATAAATTCTTTTGCGTTTTTAATGAGTCTCCCCAAGGGTGATTTTACCTCAGAAGTTTTCCTTCGTCTGTGTTTATGCTTCCTTATGTGGAAATCACCTCAGAATTTCTTCTGTGTTTTTAATGAATCTCCCCAAAGGCAATTTGCCTCAGAATTTTTCCTTTGATCGTATTATGCTTCCTTCTGTGGATAATCGCCTCATAATTCCTCAACATTTTTCTTGAACCCGTGGTGCGATTTTGCTGAGAATTACTTGGCATTTTCAGAGTCTTCCTCTGCACCCTTGCACTAAAGTCTCTCAACAATTTTCATGGATCTATTACGCAATGTTGCAGGGAACTTTACTCAGTGTTTTTCAAAACAACCTTTGCATTTATGCATAGGATTGTACCTGACAAATGTCATGATCATGATGACGACTTCCCTGGACTCTCCATTGGCGCCTTATGCATAGGTGTTTCCCGTGAATGACTGTGCTTAGCTCTGTTTCCCATTTTGCAGTTACTGAATCTTTAAATCATGATTCCTTAACCAACCTTTATTGGGATGAAATTCGATTCTACCCCCATTGGCTTACACTATTAGAATTATTGGATCTCAAATTTAAGTTAGTAAGTTAAAGTAATCTAATCGTATATTTCCCTTGCCGAGAATTCAAACTTTATAACCTAGGTAGAATTAATTAATTGAAGTTAGATTGGTAAAGCTATGGCACTACTGATAAAAAAATCGATCTATAGGCTGCGATTTTGTTCCGGTGGTATGAAAATTTGTTTATGGGTCATAAATTTAACCTTTTATACTCTTTTTTCAATTAAAGTTTATTGATCTACCCTCCAATTATTACTTAAGTGGAGTCACCCTTAACTCCCTCCAAAGAAATGGTAAGATTACTTGGGTTTCTTATTTTTGTGGGCCCTTCCTTAAATTATTAAAAATTGAAAATCTTAAGTCAACATGAGTTTTAATTGTGTTTTAAAATTTAGACTTGATCTTTAAAAAAAAATTAAAAAAAATTATAAATCCATACAGAGGGATATGTAAGCTAGTTAGGGAGTTAACTTACGATGGCTAATTGTGCGTTGACCTATTCCTTTTGATAGATATAAGTGGGCATGTCTTAAAATAAGAATTATTATGTGCGATCTCATTATGGTACTGGTGGCAGATGTAATTGGAATGTAATTTATTTACTGCTTCGTATGAGTTGATGTAGCTCTTAATATGAATGTATAATTTACCTATGAAGTTGAATATTGCTTACACCTAGTTGGCCTCCTTATAGTTTCTTAAATGGTTATGTGATTAGCTTACTCGCACCATGAAACGCAATTGATGATTCTCTTTCTCCTTTAATTATGTTAATGTATGATTGATTGAGTAAATAGATTCTCTTGCACCATTAATTATGTCGATGTATGATTGATTGAGTAAATAGATTCTCTTGCGCCATTAATTATGTTGATGTATGGTTGATTGAGTAATTATATTCCATTGTGCCACTAAATAATGTCATTGTATGATTGTTTTAGTAACTAGATTTCTCTTGCGCCATTAATAC
>SNQJ01S0043558.1:10678-47928 GCA_010110895.2 Picea sitchensis
ATTGATGACATATTGATATATTCTTGGATGATTGAAGAACATGACGAACAATTTCTCTTGGTACTACAATGTTTACGAGAAAACAAATTATACGAGAAACTGTCGAAATGCTCTTTTTACCAATCGAGGATTTATTACTTAGGGAATGCTATATCTGGCGAAGGAATTGTTGTGGATCAAGCAAAGGTAGAGGCTATTATGGAATGGCATGCACCGACAAATGTACTAGAAGTACGCAGCTTTATGAAATTAGCAGGATATTACCGACGATTCATCGAAGGTTTTTCTAAGATAGCAAATCCGATCACGGAATTGCAGAAGAAAAACAAGAAGTTTGTATGGACCGAGAAGTGCACAAAATAATTTCAAAGGCTCGAGGGGTTGTTGACGACAATGTCGATACTAAAATTTCCTGATATGGACAAAGAATTCTTGGTATGCACAGATGCATCCAAGGAAGTCTTAGGTGGAGTCTTGATGCAAGACAGTCGAGTGATCGCTTACATATCAAGGAAATTGAGAAAGCATGAGGAGAACTATGCAAAACATGACTTGGAATTATTGGCCATTGTGTATTCCTTGAGAGTGTGGAGACACTATCTGATTGGATGGAAATTCGAACTAAAAACATATCATTGTGGATTTCAGCACATATTTATGCAGAGTGACTTGAACGCATGATAGAGGCATTGGTCAGAATTTCTTAGCGAATACAATTTTTAGATTACTTACATAAAATGAATAGTGAATAGAGTGGTAGATGCGTTGAGTTGGAGACCACACATATTCTTGGTGATACCGCTTCAGACGAATCTTCGAGAAAAGATTCTAAATTTACAGTTCAGCGATGAATGGTATAATGAGGTTAAGGAAAATATAGGACAAGACACCATGATGGTACCAAAGTTTGAAGGATATACATTGGACAATGACGGATTGATGAGGTATAATAACCAGATTTATGTATCGCCTAATGATGAATTGAGAATTTTTATCTTAAGAGAAGCTCATAGGGCAGTGTACATGATTCATCCAAGAGTCACAAAGATGAGGGCATACCTTAAGCCATTATTCTTTTGTAAAGGAATGAAGGCGGATATAGTTAACTACGTGGCGAGATGTCTAGAATGTCAGCAAGCGAAGGTTGAACATAAACATCCGGCCAGATTACTACAGCCACACGTTGTTCCATAATCGAAATGGGAGGTCATTTCGATGGACTTTATTGTTGGATTTTTGCTGATGGCAAGGAGGCATGACTTAATTTTTGTGGTAGTTGACACTCTGACGAAGAGTGCACATTTTATTCCTATACGTACGATGTATCAGGTTCCATACATAGCTAGAGTTTTTATCAGCGATATTGTAAGGTTACATGGTGTACCGAGAAGGATCATATCCGATCGAGGATCGATGTTTACAGGACAATTTTGGACTAGTTTCCAAGAGGCCTTGGGGACACAAGTGAACTTTAGTACAACATATCACCATGAGATAGAGATGCAAACATAACGAACGAACCAAATTTTGTAAGATATGTTGTGTATGTATGCAATGGACCAACATAAACGTTGGGAATAATTCTTGCCACTGGTAGAGTTTTCATACAACAACAACTATCAAAGTACTATTAAGATGGCACCATTTGAGTTTCTTTACGGGTGACCATGTCAAACATCATTGAGTTGGTATCGACTTGAGGATAGGGTCCTAGTAGGTCCAGAAGCGATCTAGGAAATGGAATAACAAATGCAATCAATCAGACAAAGGATTAAAGAGGTGCAAGATCGACATAAGAGTTATGTTGATGCGCATCGCATTGACCACAACTATTAAGTTGGCGACTGAGATTTCTTGTCGGTGAAGCCGCACAAGAGTTCGATTAAGTTTGCAAAGGGTGTTAAACTATCTCTTAGGTTTGTGGGACCTTTCGAAGTTGTGGAAAAGAAGGGACATGTGGCCTATCGACTAGCCTTTCCTGATTCATTGAGGCGTATACACGATGTATTTCATGTATCTGTTTTGAGACATTATGTTAGTGATCCTACACATGTGATTGATATGAGTTCTTTGCAGGTGTTAGATGAGGGTGTACTCACGGTGGAGCCAATCCTCATTTTGTACCATCACATTTGACAACTACAATGTTGAACAGTCGATTAGGTCAATGTCCAATGGGACAATTATACTCCACACTAGGCTACCTGGGAGGATGCATATGATATGCGCCAGCAGTTTCCATATTTATTTGATAGATTAGACATATAGATCTTTCTAGATAATTTTATTATTGCATTTTATATATTGTGCAACTTCAGAACGAAGTTTAAAACAAGAGGGGGTGTATGTAACATCCTTCTCTTGCGAGCACATGTTATCGACTTATTATTTGAGGACACTTGCATGCGAGTGATCCAGTTATAGTACATGGTTATATATTTCGCTTATGAATTTTTATGATGATGTTGATGGTTATGATTTCATGTTATTGATATATTCTTATTGATAGATGTTATTGACGAGTTTTCCCTGAGTGTGCAGGACATTGAAAAAGTGTGGATGTCGATGGTATCAATGGACCTCCTTGGATCAGATTGAGTCAGGGAGTGGATTGTATTGATTTGAGTCTTTCATTTATGCATTATGTGACATATGATCGAATATAGTATGATTTTTTATATGGATTGTTGACAATGTTTAATTGATGGATGCAGGCTGGTGATTTCTTTCTAATCTGACTCACATAAGGAGTGAAGGGGCCATTCACATAGACCAGATATTGAGGGAGAGGTGTGGAAACATCCATATCACAACCTACTATCTCTCTCACCATGGCTCCAATTGTAGGTTAACGATTACCTAGTCCGAGAGATCCACGATGCCGTGAGGGAAGACTGAGACAGTCGCTAACGAATATTTCTAAGGGGAACACAATAAGGCAAGGTCCTTATTCCTTAGAATCCCTTAGTCTCTCACAAGGTCGCCTGAATGGAGTGCTGACTCCAGGAGTTGGAAAACTACCAAAATCAGTCAAAGGAAAGTGGCACCCTTGGAGCATGGAGTGCATCTTGAAGGGCATGTCACGAAAATAAAACTTGAGTCAATGAACCTAGGTGGCCTAGAAAACCTTGAGCGAATGATTAAACCTTGTGAGATCTTGAGCACTGTCAGATTAATTAATTAATAAATTAAGTAAAGAATGAAATTATTAATTTTAATCCCAAATGAAAGTCTAAGCCTATTTAAAATTTAAGCCTAAGTCTAAGCTTGGTGAAAATACTAAAACTAAATTACAAATTAAATAAAATAGGAAAGAGGAAAATCAATTCAAGAAATTAAGAAAGATGAAATAAGTCTAAATAATTAATACAATACACATGTGTGCAGCAAATAGCAAGTTGAAATTTAAGATAAGAAAGGAATAAAGCATAAAAGAATGTGTGCACATAGAAAGGTATCTAGAGTCTAGTTAACACTAGTCTAACTAGAGAAGAATCCTATGTTAACTTAACTTTGTTTTAGAAAGGATCCAATCATTAATTTGAAATAAGGGGAATAAAGAGACAACTAGGAGTGATTTAAGGAGTGCTTTTAGGAAGGGTGAGGAAAATTGAATTTAATTAAAATAAAATGTGGAATTACTTGTGCAACCTAAGGAAAGAATGACAAGTGTAAGGGGGGGAAATAATTCTAAATTATTTAATTGAAAAGTGAATTAATTGTGCAAGTGGGGATGTGTCATGGTAAATTCTATAAAACAAATGGCCTATATGAGAAATGGATCACACGGGTTATGGGTAAAGTTATGCTACAAAAATTTTGATTGGTTTTACTTGTGAGAGTTGGAATACCCAACTTGAGAGAGAGTGGTGGCTCTATCTTGCGAGGCAAGTTGGGAGCTAGAGTGATTATTTCCTTTGTGCATAGTCAGGGGGATAATGGGGAAGAAGAGTACCCCTAGCGTTGGCTGGGAGGTATCGGTGAAGTCTCAACGATTAGAAAGCGAAAGATCGCAAGAAACGTCATCGCGAAAGAACATCTTCGACTCGTCATCATCGGTTACGGTATTCTCTTGAGAATTATAATTATAATAATTTTAATTTGTAATGAGTTTTTAGAATTCGCCAAGAATTGTGATTGAAAAATTTGATGTCGAGTTGTTATGACCCTTGATAAGCTAGTGTTTAAGTTAAAATTGATAGACCTGTATTGCAACCAAGTACTGGAGTTGCGTAGCTACCTTTAAATTTTATTGTTATTTCTTGTCTTGTTCTAAATGATCTTGACCTTTGACCATAGTTAAAGAGTAGCATTATCTAGAATTGGATTAGTTGTAGGTATGGAAAGGACTAACTTCGTTTGAAAATTTTTGTTAAAATTTCAACACAAGCATTGACAATGTGCATAATGGCCAAGGATCTTCCCTTGCGCGATGTGTAAGCGCAAACATAAATCCTCCATTCTCCCCTTACGAATTGATGGCCTGGAAAATCTTTGAGACTATCGAATGTTTCTTATGCGTTTGTAATGAGACTCCCAAAGGACAATTTTCCCTTAGAATTTTTCCTCTGAATCTGTTTATGCTTCCTTATGTGGAAATTGCCTCAAAAATTCTTCTTCGTTTTTAATGAGTCTCCATAGAGGCGATTTTCCCTTAGAATTTTTCCTTCGACTGTGTTTATGCTTGCTTATGTGGAAATTGCCTCAAAAATTCTTCTGTGTTTTTAATGAGACTCCCCAAGGGCGATTTTCCCTCAAAAGTTTTCCTTCGACTGTGTTTATGCTTCCTTATGTGGAAATTGCCTTAGAAATTCTTCTACGTTTTTAATGAGTCTCCCCAAGGGAGATTCTCCCTTAGAATTTTTCCTTCAACTATGTTTTTGCTTCCTTATGTCGAAATCTACTCAGAATTTCTTCTATGTTTTTAATGAGTCTCCAAAAAGGTGATTTGCCTCAGAATTTTTCCTTCGATCGTTTTATGCTTCCTTCTGTGGATAATCACCTTAGAATTAATCAATGTTTTTTATTAACCCATGGTGCAATTTTGTTGGGAATTACTCATCTTTTTCAGAGTCTTCCTCTACGCCCTTGCACTAAAGTCTCTCAGCATTTTTCATGGATCTGTTCTACGATGTTGTAGGGACCTTTACTCAACGTTTTTCAAAAGTCCCTCTTCGTTTATGAATAGGATTGTACCCGATGAATGTCATGATCATGATGGTGACTTCCCTGGACTATCCCTTAGCGCCTTGTGCATAGGCACAACCCGTGACTGACTGCGCTTAGCTCTATTTCCCCTTTTTCAGTTACCGAATCTTTAAATCATGATGTCTTAAGCAACCTTTATTGGGATGAGATTAGATTCTACCCTTATTGGCTTACACTATTAGAATTATAGGATCTTGAATTTAAGTTTGTAAGTTAAAATAATTTAATTGTATATTTCCCTTTCCAAGAATTCAAACTTTATAACCTAGGTAGAATTAATTAATTTCAGTTAGATTGGTAAAGCTATGGCACTGGTGATAAAATAATTGATCTATAGGTTGTGATTTTGTCTTGGTGGTATGAAAATTTGTTTATGGGTCATAAATTTAACCTTTGATACTCTTTTTTCAATTAAAGTTTATTGATCTACCCTCCAAGTATTACTTAAGTGGAGTCACCCTTAAATCCCTCCAAGGAAATGGTAAGATTACTTTGGTTCCTTATTTTTGTGGGCCCTTCCTTAAATTCTTAAAAACTGAAAATCTTAAGTCAACATGTGTTTTAATTGTGTTTTAAAATTTGGACTTGATCTTTAAAAAAAAATAAAAAATTATAAATCCATACATAGGGATATGTAAGCTAGTTATGGAGTTAACTTACAATGGCTCATTGTGCATTGACCTATTACTTTTTATAGATATAAGTGGCCATGTCCTAAAACAATTATTATTATGTGAGACCTCATTATGGTACTGGTGGCAGATGTAATTGGAATGTAATTTATTTACTGCTTCTTATAAGGTGATGTAGCTCTTAATATGAATGTATAAGTTACCTATGAAGTTGAATATTGCTTACACCTGGTTGGCCTCCTTATAGTTTCTTAAATGTTTCTATGATTAGATTACTCGCGCCATGAAACACAATTGATGATTCTCTTACGCATTTAATTATGTCAATGTATGATCGATTGAGTAAATAGATTCACTTGCGCCATTAATTATGTCGATGTATGATTGATTGAGTAAATAGATTCTCTTGCACCATTAATTATGTTGATGTATGGTTGATTGAGTAATTAGATTCCATTGTGCCACTAAATAATGTCGTTGTACGACTGTTTTATTAACTAGATTTTTCTTGTGCCATTAATACGTTGATGTATGATTGTTTTAGTAGTTACATTACTCTTGTGCCATGTAATAATGTTGATGTATGATTAGTAAACTATATTGGAGTTATGAGATGCGATTGATTAAGGGACTTAGACACCTCCTTGTTCCTCAAAAGAGTCGCCAACCCTGAGACCTTAAGTGGTCAAAATCAATCAGATGAATCATGGGCTTGAGAATTTCTTATCTGTCCTGGGGGTCCTAACCATGCAGGATAGGTTGGGTGGCTAGTTATTAAATATTCAGCGATATGGTTGATCATTATCTATAATTTCTTCAGTTGATTGTGATGTGTGGAACTGCATCACTATTATGTTTATGTGGTTGATTAGATGTCGCTATCATTTATATTAATGTGTTTTCTTGTGTCATTGTGGATTACGATGATGTGTCCCTTGTAATGATTTTAATTATGAGGTAGTTATTGATTATGTGTTGCTATGAATTATGTGTTGACGTTAACTTCCTAATGTTTTTTAAAAAAAGTTACCTATTGTACTTCTCTACTCATAGTCATAATGGGGGGGTTGTTACACCACCGCAGAAAGAGGAGATAAGTATTTTTTGGAAGAATGGTTTTTAATATGGAGATTCGTGAACTTTCATAGATATAAGTAATTTATTGGAAGAATGGCTTAATATGGAGATTTGTGATTCCTTTAATTTGAAAGGGCATTTGAGGGAATTTGATTATATGAGAACATCTATTCCACTACAGAAAATGAGATGAATATTTTACTGTTGAGTAAATAAGGTCACCTTGCATGAGAACTTCACCTGAAGGATCTGGGACTTTATCCACGAGGAGATAAGTATTTTATTGGAAGAATGGCTTAATATGGAGATTTGTTAACTTTATGCATACACAACTGAATTTATTTCCAGGGTATTATCTAACTCTGAACACTAAAATTGGTTACCAAGAACACAATTTTTCTCTTTAAAAATTTGCTAGATAAGATTTTACATTGTTTAGATCATGTATGCTTAATATGGAGAGTAACCATTTTGGAAGTTTTGGATCTTCATGATGTAAGTTTGGTTTAAAAAAAGTGCCAAAAAAGTATAATAAAAAGAGAACGATAATATTAAATCTGTGGAACTCCAGTTGGGTATGTTATTATTTATTATTTAATATTTAGTTAAATATTTTAAAATATTTTCTAATAAAGTATATATGCTAACATGTTTTGTTTTTTTTTTGTTACAGATGTTTACATTATATTTGGTGGAAAATATGTTTACATTATATTTGGTGGAAATGAGCATGTTGGAAGATGAAACTTAAATCTTTTGTTATGTATGTCAATTTTGCTTTAATCGCAACTTTTTTTATTTATCTAAAATGGTATGCGTACATTTTATTTTAAATTTGTAGATATATTTTATTTTAAATTTTAAAATTTTAAATTCGACAATTTTTTTGTTTTGTAGGTATGAAGTGATGTATCTTAAAGAGATGGCTTAGAGTCCAAAATTTTGGAGTTAAATGTTTTAATCAAGCCTCTTAGTTTTTTTTATTAGCCTAAAATGGGTGTGTAACCTATGTATTTGGCGGTGTAACTATGCAAACTGAAACAATAAATTGATATTTTGAGTTCCATATATATATATATGGAACTCAAAATATCAATTTATTGTTTCATCTTTGATTTCTCTTATATTGTTTATGATGGTCGAATATATTGTTTATTGTTCATTTATAAACAATCAAGTAGCTTATAATTTCAATTTTTATGATCTCGTGAAAGGATAATTTATGTTTTATGATATTGTGCTGAAATTAAAAATGTTTTATTTCATTTTATTTATAAACATCATTGTACTATGTCAAGTACAACTTATAATTTCAATTTTGATTGATTTACAAATATGGTTGAATAGTCAAACATATCATCAAATTATAGTTTCTACAACTTATAATTTCAATCTTGTTTGATTTGCAAATAAGGTTGAAAATAGTCAAACAAATCATCAAATTATAGTTTTTACAACTTATAATTTCAATTTTGTTTGATTTGCAAATATGGTTGAAAATAGTCAAACAAATCATCAAATTATAGTTTATGTTCTATTTGTAGATATTTTTATAAGTTGAAGGGTTCATAGTGTTTATAGGGTTGAAGGGTTGTAGATATTTAAATATTTGATAGTTTTGAGCATTGACAGTTTTCATTGGGTGATATGGATTTTATTCCATTCCATTCAAGTGATAATCAATTACAACTTATAATTTCAATTTTGTTTGATTTGCAAATATGGTTGAATAGTCAAACAAATCATCAAATTATAGTTTATGTTCTATTTGTACTATTTGTAGATACTTTTATAAGTTGAAGGGTTCATAGGGTTTATAGTGTGAAGGGTTGTAGATATAAATATTTGATAGTCGTGAGTATTGACAATTACGGAGTTTTCATTGGGTGATATGGATTTTATTCCATTCCATTCAAGTGATAATCAATTGAATTTAACAATGCTTTTGTAAATTTATGCATATTGGTCATTGCATCAATCTAGGCCCCTCCTTTATTTTGATAGGGAATAGACTCATATCAATCCAAAATTTAGTAAAAACCCTGAACTCAAAATTGAAAATTCACAATGAAATGACAGTCCAACACTAAACTGGTTATGTTCATCCTTGGTTTCTTTTCGATATTTCAATATATTTATTCAAGAAAATGTGAAATAAAAATAAATTTTGAAATAAAAACATCATCTAACCTTTTTTAATATGTAAAATTAAAATATACTTTAATATAAGTAAGAGATTTTCATTAAAATTTATATTGATATAAATTGTTTGTGTACCGAAAAGGGCAGAAAATGGTTGATGGATTATCAATCCTCTTCACATTGGAAGTATTCACTAGTGCCATTAATATGACACCTATGAGTGTTGTTCAATATCACTGAATAAATTTCTATTCAAAAATTTTCAGGGATATCAACGCACCATCCACAATACAAGGTCTACATTGAACAAACTTCCAACTTTGTTATCATGTCACAAATTACATTCTTTTTCAACTTAATTTTTTTCAATCAAACTTAATGAAAACTATGTTTAAAATGTGTGTTAGGTAACATCATACACATTTTTCAAGTATCTCATAATTTCAATTTTGTTTGATTTGCTTCAAGATATTGAAATCTAAATGCACATTACAAAGCAATTTAATATATCAACACTTTTGGAATCAAAATTCACAATTTCATAATTAAAATTGATACTTTTATGATGTATTTAAATTTTTTAATTAGGATGTTAATCATACACTACCTTGAATTCTTAATATACTCCAAATTCAATTAAAAAAATGAAAATCTAAATGCAACAAACCAAGTCTTAGTAGATGGTGTTATTTTTTTATTTTGTGTTATCAGGTCACAAAATCAAATTTCTTTTCAACTTAAGTTTTTTCAATCAAACTTAATGAAAACCATGTTTAATGTGTAGAATATAAGTAGTGTTAGGTTCATCGTACACATTTTTCAAGTAGCTCATAATTTCAATTTTGTTTGATTTGCTTCAAGATATTGAAATATAAATGCACATTGTAGCAATTTAATATATCAACACTTTTGGAAACAAAATTGACAATTTCATAATTAAAATTGATACTTTTTAAGATGTCTTTAAATTTTTTAATTAGGATGTTAATCATACACTACCTTGAATTCTCAATATACTCCAAATTCAATTAAAAAAATGAAAATCTAAACACAACAAACCAAGCCTTGGTAGATAGTGTTATTTTTTATTTGTAGAATGATATTATTCCTAGAGATATTAATAGAGAGGAGGATGATTTTATGAAAGGTACTACATTTAGTGAAAGTTTTTCTAAGCCATAAATAGTCCCATATAATGACATGGAAATGGGTCATAGTTTTAATATGAATTTATCCTTTTCGTGTATGAAAAAATATTTCAATCGTTGGAAAATAATGAACGCAAATCCTTTATGTAGTAAATTGGTTATGCATTAAAGGATTTTTGTGTACGATGGATGATTTGTAGGATTAGTATAATCACCCAAAGTATAGGTCATTTTAGGTTTCATATACAATCTATAGGTTCTTCCCTCAAATTGTAAATAAGGCTCGGTAAACTTTATAATTCATCAAAAATATAACATTCCTTATTTGAATGGACCATGAAAGTAAATTAAACCAAATGATTCTAGAATCCTAGATATTCATAAATAAGTGTACTTTCAATGAAAAATATAAAATTATGGAATGTACATGTCACTTGTTTAAGGAAATCGTAATGGTATGACATCTTCAATTATTCGTTCATGATCGGCTTTGGACATTTTCCATTTTCTAACTTTTGTTTGTTTTTCTTGATTGAACTTCTATTAACTTTATGCATGTTGCACATACCAAATGACTATATTGGCAACTTATGACATCCGATTGGTAGTCTTGAAAGTGAACATGAGTATCAGTTTGATGGGTTTCTTGAAAAGCATATCCTTTCAATATGATGGATCATCTTTCATATATAAAACTGTTATCATCAAAATCTTCTAATAACCTCATCTTTTGTTTTGTGCATCGCATCAAATAATATTTCAAGTTTTCAATGTTTTATACAGGTGCAACCATGGCAAAGAAATCTCCTGCAAATATTTCGATATGTTTCAACAATTATTTCATGTTAGATTATCACACAAGTACATCTACAAGTTGTTTAAATATTTAAACATAAAAATTACATTATCTAACAAGATCAGAAACTCTATCGCCATCAACTGATACTATAGTTTCATTTGATTCTATATCCTCTGAGATTGCAAGGGGCATTTTCCATTTCATATTAAGTTCGATATGTCTCCAAGCTTTAACATGTTCCACATTTTTGTTTTCGCAAATCTCTATGGATTATGTGTCCTCTATGCAAACTGAACAAAAACAAGATTCATTTCTTCTATCAAATGCAAACACATTTTGATAGCATTTTGTTTTAATTGAATGCACTTTTCGTGTTCCATGTATTATACCGGTTTCATATGGGATTGATATATTTACATCTTGGATTCCAACATACCAAAAAAATATACACAAGACAAGAACTTGTTAACTTGAAATCTACCAAGAAAATGACTGAATATCATATAAATTTGAACACGTGAATAAAAATATCTTTTGTACATGTGTAACATGTATATATGTACACACCTGCACACATCTCTTGACGGATTATTTTCATGTCTTAGCATCAATTTTCACCATTCAACAACTTAATAAGCAGATTCAAACCGATTGGCATGAGGGTTCATCTGATACCTTCGAAGTGGTCGTTTTACACATGCCCCTGCACCATCGTACTCTCATTTTCCATGACCAATCTCAAAAAAATCCAACAATGTGTAATGTTTGATTTCTTATGAAGACGACACAACCAATAGAATGATCGTGAAGATTTGAAATGACCTGCACATCCATATGACCATATCTAATGTTGATCGAATTTGATCCCACGTTCTTTCAATGAATCATAAAATTTATCAAAACAATGTTGTACATAATGTGTATCGTGTGCTCGATCACCACTTATATAAAAGTGATATTCTTTAATAACATGTCGATTTTCATTCGTGCTTTCTATGTTATCAAGACTCCTTTGAGCATGTCTATATAAAACGTGGACAAATATAGTGATTTGATCAGAATGATAATATTCACTTTGTATTTTTTTTTTGTGCAGTGAATGTGTAATTCTCTGCAAAATCAACTACAGACAAAATTGTCCCTAGAGGAAACACTTCACGAGATTGTTTGAATTGCAGGTCTTGCCATAGATCTCTATGTGAATGCTTGGTGTATTTATAAATTTCTTCCTCAAACTTCTTCAAAACATCTATCACACAAATTTTATCTACTTTCAAATCAATCCTTTTGGAAATAACATTTGAAGAATGTGGAATCGTGTTGCTTATATATTCGTATCTCTTCCAATTGATTGTTGTATTAGAAATGATTGATCATTTATATCAATAGGATACTTTGAGGGAAATAAACTTAGATTTCCACAACAATCACATTTCTTTCCACCAACACATTTGTTTTGGTAAAATAATTCATCACCTTCTCTTTCACATAGAATTTCATATATAAAAACACAGAATGTAGAAGGAGGAGGTGAACTTTGTTGGGGCTCAGAAATGTCATATTTCCATCCACCTTTCCCTTCATCATTCTCCACATTTCATCACCCCATTAACCTTTCACGATATCATTTCCATAAATATACTTGGGTTTCACCTTATTATTTTCCACTTTATTCATTTTAGTATTAAAAAGGAATTTGTGATTAAATGTTAGAAAATTGACATGTTTTCATATATATCTCAAAAATGTGTGAGTTTTTTAATGTGCAGGAATATGTGAAGGATTAATTCAAAAGGACTTCTCGAATACTTCCTCCACCATTTCAATATTTGAGGAGATAATTCAAGGAGAAGATCATGGAGATTTGGTTGGCATATCTTATCCAAGATATATGAGAGATATGTGTGAGGATTTGAAGGGATTATATTTTGTAATAATGGGAAATAGGTTGAGAGAAAAGTGGATCTGTAATAATGAGATGGTTATCTTATCTTCAAGGCTTTCATGTAGAAAAGAGAGTGCTCTCTCTTCATGAGGGGGTAGTATTCAAGTAATTAGAGTATGAAATTAGAGTAGTCATTAATTGTAGTCATTAGGATTCGAAAGAGAGATTCTTAGCTTTGATTCATGGTTTTGGTTTTCATGCTTTCATTATTCTTTTATGAATATTGATTTTATTATTGTAATATAAGATTGCTTCATTGGTGAGAGATCTCATATGTTGTTGTGCCATTCAACTCTTCACATGTTGTATTTTCTTTTCCATCATGTAGTTCTCCATTTCTAGATTAATTCCATTTACGCAATTTACCATTCCTAGATTAATTTCATTTACGCAATTTCTCATTCCTAGATTAATTTCATTTGCACAATTTCCCATTCCTAGATTAATTTCAATTCCAAGTCATGTGTTTCAATTTCCTGCATTAGATTAATGATTCAATTTCAGTTGTAGCTAGACATTAGATTAGATTAGTCCCTCCTCAATATTGCATATACTTTGCATGTGCTTCGTAAGTTTACGAACCTCGAATTGACAAATTAGATAGTTGGGCAAGAACTGCAACTCAATTAATACAACATTAGTTCGGCCCAATATAACAACTGTCATTCCCTTGATCCATAATTGTTCCTTTTGTAGGTCATGTTGTTCATTTGAATGGAACAACTGTCGTTCCTTTTGTTACAATCGTTGTCCCTTTGCAGGGGTTGCATCTCTGGAGGATGGGTATTGAAAACATAAGGTAAGAACCTACGTAGGCGACAAGTAAAATGCTTGTACCAGCGCCTACCTTTAGATGATGTATAGAGGTTATATTTTAGGACATCTTTAGAGCCCAAAAAACTTGACCATAAAGTTTTACCAAAATCAAGAAACATGTCGTAATATAACTCAAATTCCACATGATAACGACAAAAACAAGTGTCACGAACAATGATGGGTCTAACTGTAACGACCCCTTCGTTACGACTACAAGCGAAGAATAAAGTGAATTTTTTTTTTAAAGTGGATACCAACAACGATTACAGCTAAACAACACATCTGACGGCAAGCACCATGCCCGCCGAACAAGAAACATACAACTATGACTCCATGCACTAGCACAAGAGAAACTGGGTGAAACATGCGTAAAACAACAAGGAGAAAGGACTACCCGCTCGACACAAACATGACCACACCTACAAGCTAAGGGACAACATCCCCCTCCCGACACAACAACCTCGATGACCAATTAAGTGGAACATGCACAACCAAATGCATGAAGGTGTTAAACCCAAGTGCCAATAGAAACTAACAATGATCAACAACACTCACACGAAAGGCACAAACTCCGGCCAATTTATCAACGCCTTTAACCACTAGGGCGCGCAATGATTCCCTCGTCAGGAATCATGTCGTCGCCAAGTGATAGGTGTGACAAATTTTCTTGGGAAATAAACAAAATAAAATAATAAAACAAGAACATTGATATAATAAAATAATGATTAAAACTTTTTAAGGAAAGATGATCAACCATAAGTTATAATAAAAACATAAAATTTAATAAGAGTAAGTGTTTTAAAATTTTGATAGAAATTAAATTGAATCCAAGAAATAAATTGTCCATCTTCATGATATTGTAAACATATAACAAAACAACTTATCTTCAAATATTTCAATTGTAAACTACAACATAAGTCCTATTCATATTCACATGATTAACAACATTATAACGAAGCTCTTAATAATGTAACATTATTAACTAGAATAAAAGAAAAGCAAAGATCCTTACCTTTTAAAAGGATGGATAAAAATCTAAATTAAACTAACAAGTAACCTGGTACTTGTCACATACATGTAAAATTTCAGACAATATAATCACTATCATTAATTATAAGTTGTCGTCCTTTCAAAATGGAAAAATATAATGAATCACTATCTATGGATGTAGATAGGATCTATATAATAATTGTGATATCTAACAAATCGGTATAATAAAATCACCATCCCTATGTTCTACAAATGAGGTGATATTTACGTCAAGGCAGTCTGCATTCAATAGTTGCTTTCATACAATTGGATGTCTAAAAGTTAGTGTTGACTTCCTTGCTGCCAAGAATTAATGAAATTGCAATTAATTGATATTCAATTAAACATTGTTGCCTATTAATAGGGATTAACCCAATGTTGTTTAATTCTACAATTGTATCGTTAACCAATGAAGATTGCTATCGTATGTTTCTATAAATGAATTCGTTGCCCTGCACAGCATTACCGCGCTTAAAATTGATGACTAAGCGTTGGGTAAATTCCACCAATTAATCTTTTCCAACATCTATTAAGTTAGATGTCACGGGATCTAAATTTTTAACTTTACTGTAGGTATTAAAACGCTATCAGGGTAAATTATACTATAAAAAAAAAACAGTAAAAAAAACGCTCACTGAGTCACTACCAAGGTAAATGCTAACCAAAAGCGTGCTGCCAATACAAACGCCACAATATAAAACGTTTCCCTTATAATTCGTTGGGTAAGTTAAACGTTTGGGAAAACAAAATCTATAAAAATTGGGCAATAGAAGACCTGTTGTCGAAGGGCTTCCCTTTTTAAAACACATGCTAAGTAGACATGCTAAATAAAAAGCCACGAAAATCGATTACACCAGGACCAGAAAAGAAATCACTAATACTCATTTCTAGAGGTTTGTGAAGGTAATATTGTTGCGTCACAGCCAAGGGAAACCTAAATTCATTGTCAGGTGATTATCAAATCATTGTTACAATGCCATTATGACAAGGCTATCTGTAGCATACGTCAAGGCAAGGTTTCACTTGTGATACCGCAGGGATATGGTAACCCATTTTTAAGGATGAAAAAAAAAACGCAGAGTGATATATAAAATCGATCATTTACCATAAGACAATTCTTAGTTATAGGATGACATGGATATGTACAATACATCGTCGGGTATACCATTGAGTCTCTACCCAAGGAGATTAACCATGCAGTAAAAAAAAAATCGCAGCCCAAAGTAATAAATCTCAACATTACACCAGTCAAGAAAACATTGCCATTACACCGTGAAGACACCAAGAGAAGTCCTTGGGCAAGGTGATAATGTAGTGGGTCATTGGCAGTGATAATCGTAGGCAAAAGTAATGAACATCCACACTTACGCAGGAAGAAAATAAAACGCTACCATATACCGTGAAAACGCCAAGAAAATTTGTAGGGTAAAATGGCCATTAAAAAGTGATAAAAACGCAAAGTGTATTCGCCAGGGAGTGCATTAAATGTAGAGCTAAACTATCCAGTAATATAATAAAACAAAAAATGCAGAGCTGAAAATTAGGGGACGTAGAGGGTACTCAACAGTTCACGGACATGAATGATAACAATGGTAGAATTAATCAACACGAAGGCACAATGACCATCAATCAACCAAGAACAATCACGGGGGTAGACAGCTGGGAAAAAGCATCCTTTGCTCATCATCCATGCACATAAAAGCAGGCCATTAGAATCTATAGGTCGTTGTGCACCGAAGTGACGACCGTCGATTCGACTCTTAGCCGACTACTCAGGCGTGGACTGAAGAATTAGGGATGAGGATGAATACCAGGCATAAACTATTCATCAAAATCAATTAAAACCAACATGACGGTCACAACATTCAAGGGTCGAATGCCAAGGGAATCAAGATAATCTGCGAGCTTAAAGCTATGGGAATTTAAGTTCTTAATTAAACTGCTAAGTCAAACACCTTCTTTACACGGTTAAAAGTATAGAAATGGAAACGTAAGGTCTATAATAATCTACCATGTAGAATACAAGAAAGCGTATCGTATCCCAAGTCACTCGCTCTGAGTCGTTCTCCAGCGCGCTCCGTGCAACTCCCTCTTACCGACTGATGAGACTTCACCGGTACCTCCCAACCAACTCTAGGGGTACCCTTCTTCCCCCTTAGCCCCCCGAGCCACAAAGGGGCCACTCACACTAAACCAGAGAACAGCTAGCTCCTAGCTTGCCTCACAAGGACGAGCTACCACTCCTCACTGAGTTGGGTATCCCAACACCCACAAGATAAGTCAGTCAAGTCTAAAATTCTGCAGCATAACGTTACGCATGACAAAAGAGATCCATCATCCTCCTCCTCCCTCCTTTATATAGAGTTTATAAGTCATTTATTTCCCAAGTTTCCATTTAATTTATTGTCCAATAATTTAATTCAGAAAAATCCTCCCCGTACATGTGTCACCCATCCCCTTCGTTGCACCAGAAATTAATTTCATTAATTATTTAATTACTCCTATTTTCGTCACCCACCTAAAAGCGTTCCTAGAATCGCTCCTAAGTGTCCTCATATTCCCTTACACATTTTAATGACTTACCCCCTTACTAATTTACTAGTTGAGTTCAATTTAGAAAGTTCTTAATGGAAAGATACCTTACTAAATTAGTCATTCTGTCTTTTTCCTTAGTTTCCCTTTCTCTTTATATTTCTCCCCTTTTCCTTAGTTTCATAATTCTTTTAAATTTCCCTCTTTCCCTTTTCATTTAAAACTCAAATTGGCAAGTGTAGAAAAATACCCTTTTTCCCCTTTTCTTTTTAATTAATAAATTTTTAATTAGAATATGTAACAAAACAATTATTTCCCCAAAATATTTTAATAAATTAATTGAATTTCTTACCCCCTTCTCGTCACATGTTTAATGATTATTATTATTTATTTATTTTTATTTTTATTTTTATAAATATACTTTTTTTTATCACAAGTATCACTTAGACCTAGATTTTATTTTCCTAGGTTGGGCGACATTTTATTAGGGAAATTGTTTTAAATATTTCTTATCACATTATTCATTCTAAGGCCATCTAGGTTTATTCGTTTATTATTTAACAACGCGGCGTTCCTTTCAAGACCCACTAGGTTCTCCAAGGGTGCCACTCGCCTCATTCTGTTTCCCTTGCGCGACGTGCCCTTTAGGACGCACTAAGTGCTCCAAGGGTGCCACTCGCCTCTTTCCATTTTTCTTGCACGACGTGCCCTTCAGGACGCACTACGTGCTCCAAGGGTGTCACTCGCCTCTTTCTGTTTTTCTTGTGTGACGTGCCCTTCAGGACGCACTACGTGCTCCAAGGGTGCCACTCGCCTCTTGACTGACTTGGTAGACGTCAAAAAACCCTGGAGTCAATACTCTGTCAGGTGATATTATGGGAGACTAAGGGCCTCTAAGGAATAAGGCCCCTTCTTTATTGTGCACCCCTTAGAATCATCGTGAGTGACTATCACAGTCTGCCCTCACGACATCGTGGGTCTTCTCGAAATAGGTAATCGTTAACCTATAGTTTGAGCCACGACGGGAGTGCTAGCAGGTTATGGCAGGGCTATTGTCCACACCTCTCCCTCAACGTCTCTGGTAGTCATGTGTGACCCCTCTACTCCACATGTGAGTCTGGTCGGCAAGCTATCGTTAGCTTGCATCATCAACGAATCATGTAAGAACAAAATCCATAATCATAACATCTAATCAGATGTGCATATGTCATATATATACAACAATTAAACCCCAATAGTCCACTCCCTGACTCGATCCACAGTCCAATGGTTTCATCGATTCCTCAACATCCTCGAGGTCCAAATCCTGCACACTCAGGAGAACCGAGTCAATAGCACCTGTCTAAGTCGATACAGCAAAATAACATATAATCACATTCATAATGTCTCATAAGAAAAATCAGCAGTCAATGGTATATAATCCAGATCACTTGCAAGCAAGTGTCCTCAAAGAATAACTTCGATCAGTGCGCACAAGAGAGGGATGTTACACTAACAAACCATGGTTTTTGTTGCACAAATATATTGATGGAAATTTTAACTTCTTTGTGCTATTCTTTGAACTTATTGAACAATTCTATTTGTGTCATTGGAAATATATGTTTTGGATGTTCTTCATATTGTTTTTGTGCTATTATTCGTCGCAACACATCCCTTATATGTGGTGAAACAAGATATTCTTTCAACCAACAATTGCGTGTCGATTCTTTAACATTTTCTGCAAGTCTATCTTTGTAGGGTTTTCTAGAAATAACTATCCAACAAGCAAGTTCATCATTTGCATCTATTTGCAATCAAAATTTTCTATGTTTGTACAATGTTTTTCTTGACGTTCCCATCGCTTTTTCCATGTGTTGTGTCAAACGATCTTTTATATTTCTAGATGAAACAATTGTTGTTTGTATCACTCTACGTGCAACACTGACATATTTTTTTCGAGACTTTCCAAAAGATTTTAATACACTAGTTATATTGTCAAAGACATTTTGTTTCACCTTTGTATCTTTTGTCGACTTTTGAATACCCAATAATGATGCAGCTTCTTTTAAATTTCTAGAATTTATTAGATAGAGTAAAATTTGAGCTTGTAATGTCACCGATTCATCTTTGAAAATAGTATTATACATATTCATAACACGATAACTTAAATAATGATTAACTTATTTCTTCCCAAATTTGTCAGTATCAACATTTTCTAATATTTCATCATCAATGTTGATAGATTCTTCTGCATATTCCAATTTAAAGTTTATATTAAAAAACAAAACCCAAACATAAATTCACTAAACTATATATACAAGTGTTCATCTTATATTATCTAGAGATTTATGTACATACCAATAGGTGATTCAACTTCTGCTTCAATTTCAGTTTCAACGACTTCATCGACGTTATGAGGCAAATCTATTTATTTTTTTTGAAAAACATCAAATCCAAATTATAATCAATTAAATATTTTAAACAATAACTTAAATAAATGATTCTATACTTTTAATATAGACAATATGTGTACATGCATATACCTGGTTGGACTTCTTCTTGTTGAAAATCTCTATTTACATCATCATCGTGTCTTTCTTCAATATTTTCACATTCTTGTTTCTTTCTCCAATAATGTTATTTCCTTTGTTCGTTATGGCGAGTTTCATCTCGAGTGCGATCAAATTTTCTCTTGCGCAAACTTTTGTTTCCCATGAGTGTAGTTATCTGTAAAAGTTAAATAAAAAAATCAATATTTCAGAATAGCCTTAGAAAAACTTCATTCTCACAAAAATTATTAAAAGATAATTTATCAAGAATTTTATGTTCAACAATGCCTTCACCTTGAAAAAATGTTCAACAATTCCTTCACCTTGAAAAAATGTTCAACAACGCCTTCAATATATAATTTTTTTTGCATTCAAAACATCAACCACCTTGTTCAAAACAATGAAAAAAAGAAAAAAGAAAAAATGTTTCAAAGTTTTTCTTAGGGGTCCACATATGAAAAACCATGAAACAAAAGTGTGAATTGTGTTAAATTGGTTTGGACGAAAGCATATTTATAAGATTTGGCACCAATTGAAATGAAACGATGTGTCCCTTCATTTTTTTCCGACCGACGAAATTCTCTCAGCCATCTTTTGGCCGAAAAACTAGGAATCCATTTATTTTTTACGGATTTCGTTAGTAAAACATATTTTGGCCCAAAAAAAATACTTTTCGTATGAAAGATTCTTTCGATCAAAAACCGGTGAATGGGATTGTTTGCAAGAACCTGATAATTCCCTCCAACTTACTTGAACTTTGGAGGTTGCAGATTCCTGCAAATACTCAGATTTTAGATTCGAAATTTATATCAGTATTTGCAAAATTGAATCTACTTTCTATGGATATAATTTATTTTCATTTTCATTATTTTGATCTAATTTTATTTTGATAAAAAAAAATCACTGCATAATATTTTCAGGTGACATTATGATTTAGTGAAATGAAATATCCATATCTCTAAAAATACACAGTAGAAAATTCAGAAAAAAAAATTATATTCACAATCCTTAAACTGTTCTCTTCAAAAGGGTATTTTTATATTTTAATTTTAATTACAAATTAATATAGATACAAGGTGGGGGGAAATGTGTGTTTAAAATATGCAATTGTTTCAGCTTGGTCAACTTCAAAAAATTATAAAAATTATAAAACATTCATCTGTTAGATTCAAAATTATAGTCATAAGAAAATAGAGTCCTTGTAGATTGTTGCAGTATATTTAGTTTGTAAAAAACAAAAGTTTAATAATTGATACATTGTTAGGGGAAAACATAAATCATTATCATTCCTTTCATTTTTAAGGAACATGCTGTGAAACAATTGCCAAATTGACATATCAAATCAGAATAAAAATTATTTGAAAAATAGTCAGTAGAAAGCTAACAAAATTATTCACAAGTTTTGGTTTTACAGTAAAGTGAAATTCTAAATAAAAAAATACTATTGTATACCGGAAGTTGAATAACTTGTGAAAATATGTTTTTTTTTTTCATAAAACAAGCAAAATAGACACCCATCTTCATGATTTCACCCATGGTGATACAATAATCACTTGTTCCTCTAAGATATCGAAGCACCCATTTCACTTCTACCCAATGCTCTTTACCTGGACTTTCCATGTATCTACTGACAACACAAACTATATATGAAATATATGGTCTTGTACTTACCATCACATACATTAAAATTCCTACTCCATTAGAATAAGGTACATGAGACATATAATCATTTTCTTCCTTACTGCTAGGACATAAACTTGAACAAAACTTGAAATGGGAATCCAAAGAGATATTTACTAGTTTTACATTATTCATACCAAATATCATGAGTATTTTCTCCACATACTTTTGTTGTGATAACCACAACTTACCATGTTTCCTATGTTTGTGCATTTCTATGCCCAATATTTGTTTTGTTGCTCCTATATCTTTCATATCAAATTTCCTAGCCAATTGAGTCTTTAACCTATTGATCTTAATCATGTTTTTTCTTGCTAGAATCATATCATCAACATATAACACCAAGATAATTAAAATTCCATTCTCCAACCTTTTGAGGTAAACACAATGATCATACTCACTTCTTGTAAAATTTTGGCTTCCAATGAAAGAATCAAACTTCTTATATCATTGCCTAGGAAACTACTTTAGTACATACAATGAATTCTTGAGTTTGGAAACAAACCTTATTTTGCAATCCTGAACAAACCCTTATGGTTTTTCCATATATATTTCCTCATCCAAATCTCCAGGTAAAAATGGTATTTTACCATCTAGTTTCTCTAACTCAAGATCAAGTAAAACAACTACTGCTAATACAATACAAATAGAAACAAGCTTAAAAAGCGGTGAAAAACTTTGATGGAAATCAATACCTTCCTTTTGAGAATACCCTTTTGCTACTAGCCTTTCTTTTTACTTTTTAACTTTTTCATCAACACCTTTCTTTAGTTTGTTGACCCACTTGTTACTAACAACTTTCCTTCCCTTTGGGAGTTCTACTAGGTCCCATGTTTTGTTCTTCTCGAAGGAATTCATTTCTTCTTTCATTGTTATTTTCCATTTAGCACTTTTAGTAACATCCATCGCTTCCTAATAACAACTAGGTTCCCCATAATTAGAAATCAAAGAAATAGATGGAACATAATCTTCATACCTTTGGGGAAATTCCTGGCCTATGTAGATCTCCTTAGAGTTGCTTGTGGAATTTCCACACTTTCTTGGAAATTTTGTGTAACCTCATCTTCTTGAGGAGTATATTCATGTTTCTCCTTTCCTGTAGATGGTTGGTTCTCCAACTAAATTTGTTGAATTTGTGGTACCTGTTCTTGTCTCATTTCTACTCCTACCATGTCTAATTTTATGAGAGAAAATTCATCAAATACTACATCTCTGCTAATGATGAGTTTGTGGGAATTAGTTTCCCACAATATATATATCCCTTAACTCCATCACCATAACCAACAAATATGTACTTATTCAATCTAGGGTCTAACTAACAATGTTGATATTTAGAAATAAGATCATAAAAATCACAACAACAAAAATTTTGAATTCGAATAATCATAAGAATGACATGTCCTTTAAAATATTACAGTTTATTGTAGATAATGGTGACTGATTTACCAGATAGCATGTTGTAGTGACTTCTTCTACCCACAACTCTTGTTGCAACTTGGAATTACTTCGCATGCTCCTTTCTCTCTCTAGAAGAGTCCTATTCATGCGTTCAAGAACACCATTTTTCTGAGTATAAACATTGATTTTATGCCTTTTGATCTCATCTTCCTTGCAATAATTTTCAAATTCTAAGGATGTGAAATTACCTCCATTAAATGTTCTCAAACATTTGATTTTCCTACCAGTGCTCTTTTCAACCAAAGCTCTGAATTGTTTAAATACATTAAACACATCAACTTATTTTTTAAGTAAACAGACTCACACCTTTCTAGAGTAATCATATATAAATGTCACAAAGTATGATGATCCTCCAAAAGAAGTTGTAGGGGATGGCCCCCAAACATATGAATGAATATAATCAAGGATACCTTTACTTGTATGACTACATGTTTTAAACTTATATCTACATTGCTTCCCAAAAAAACAATGCTTACAGAAATTCAAATTCAGAGATTTTAAACTTGAAAGTAACTTGTGGTTTATTAGTACTTTGAGCCCTTTCTCACTCATATGGCCTTTCATCTGATTCCATAAATGAGTATATTCATTTTCTTCCTTAGATACCATCATTGATTCATTTATCTTAGTACTCCCTCCTAGTTGGTAAAGGTTCCCAATATTTGTAGCCTTTATTACTACCAAATTTCCCTTGGACAACTTCAGTACTCCACCTTGAAACGTACATTTATAACCTCTAGAATCCAAAAATACCAAGGAAATTAAATTCTTTTAAATTTTGGGTACATGTATTACCTCCATTAACGTCCTTATAATACCATCAAACATTTTAATCTTAATTCTCCCAATCCCAACAATTTTACAAGAAACACAATTTACTATGAAAATAACACCACCATCAACAGATTGGTAAGATGAAAACCAACTTATATGTGGACACATGTGATGAGAAGCAACATAATCTAATAACCGGTCATGATGATATTGTGAGAGATTAAAAACAAACAATACTTCATCAACCATACTTGAATTTGTCTCAACCAAATTTTCTTCCTTTTTGGAGTCTTCTTTGGATTCCTTAATCTTTCTTGAGATGCCCTTATTTATTAGAATACCAACACATTTTTTCTAACCCTTCTTTCCTTTCAACTTAGATCTTGATGTACCTCTTGAGTTCTCCCCTCTATCTTTATATTGACCTCTAACCACCACTGCTTCTGATGTTGAGGTTTCTAAATTAGATTTTTTCTACACTTCATACAACAAGGCTCCCACAACAATATCATAATCAATGTTTTCTATTGTGATAAGCCACATATATGTGACTAAGTGATCCCAATATTTAGGTAATTAACACAATAGCATGACTTCCTTGTTTTCATCATCATATCTTACATCCATACTAGTTAATTGAAAAATCAAAGTACTAAAAACATTTAAATTATCAACAATTTGTGTACCTTCTTTCATTCATAAACTATATAACTGCGTCTTCAAGTATATTTGGTTCGTCAAGGATTTTTTCATGTAAAAGGTCTCCAATATACTCCATAAGAATGTTTTTTTCTCATCTCCAATGATATTAAATAGAAAGTCATCTGCCAAACACAAACAAATGGTGTTGAGAGCTCTTGTATCTAGGCCTTTCCAATCTCGTCTATCATATTCGTGGGTTTCTTTGAATTTCCCACAAATCCCTTGTGTAGACCTTGTTGCACCAATAGATCATGCATATTTGGTTTCCAGAGTTCATAGTTATTTTTCCAATCAATTTCCTCACCTCTAAATTTGAAATATGTACCTTTTCCATTTGAAAAACCACTAACCTCTAACACAATCACTTCTTCTCTAGAATGAATGTTGCAATTTGTTAGTTACTTTGTAATACATAGCATAAAAAACAAATTATGCAAACATATTGATAATTTCCCAAGGGTTTCGATTTAATCGTATATTCAAACCACTAGATATTGAGCATGTGGAATTTTCCTTGTCCATCAATTACAACCACTCAACTTGCAGCCCCTCACCAGAGCATCCAATATAGTGATTCTCTCACATCGATCTCTGTACACTTTTGCATCCTCCTCCTACATCCTCATGCCCCCTAACCTTACTCTGATACCAATTTTTAAGGAACTAAGCACATACCCTAACCTTACTCTAATACCATTTTTTGGGGAACCAATCACATACCATGCAAGCTACAACACCTTGACCTTACTCTGATACCAATTTTTTGGGAACCAAGCACATAGCATGCAAGCTCCAACACCCTAACCTTACTCTAATACCAATTTTTTGGGAACCAAGCACATAGCATGCAAGCTCCAACACCCTAACCTTACTCTAATACCATTTTTTTTTGGGAACCAAGCACATAGCATGCAAGCTACAACAATCAATAAGCAATAACTAAACAAAAAACAAGATACATAAGTGCAATCACAAAAGACATAAATTTTACATGGTAAAACCCTGACGATTTGTCAAGGAAACTTCCACGGGACAAAGAATTGATATTCTTATTTCTCAACATTGGATATTACAAATCTATTTCATATTTTTCTCTACGAACTATATATATATCAAACATTCCACAGTTACATAAACTGACTGTAGTAATTAGTGGAACGTCGTATCCTATTTTAGGATATTTTGTTATTACATATTAAACAATGAATCAGTTGAATGAACTAGTGTAATAAATAGAGAACCGCCATATCCTACTTTGGGATAATTAGTTGTCACCTGTTAAACAATTACGACATTTCATTATGTAAATATGGAGCAACACAAAAATAATATCAATATATTGTATAACTCAAATATTTAATATATATAATCTCATCGAATTTGTAAACCCAACGACATTGAATAGTGATCTTGAGATAGAGGGAATCATCATGAACTCTAAACTCGTATTAGTAAGTAGGGTTAAGACATTCATGATGACAGGTATTTGCATTGGTATGTTATAATCTTAAATAATGATTAAATAATAATATTTTTCAATCTTTAATTTGAATTGGAAATTTTATTTCCTTTATTAATAAAATATATTTATCTTCTAAATGAAATTAGAGTTAATAGAAATATTAGTGTTCAAAATAAAAATCCCATATATTGGAAAAACTAAATAATAAAACTAAATTTATCATTTCTCATCAACTCAATATGACATCAATTTTAATCATGAAATTTTTTCCATAATGATGGAGAATTTTTATTGATGTAAACTATGTATGAGGGGATCTTTTCAAAAAAAATAGTAGTTGAGGGTTTCCCAACAATGAAGTTAGGGTTGATTATTGTCTCTTCCTATGGCAATGAATAATATTATTATCATTGGAAATGGGCGGGCGGGCTTGGTTAACACTTAGATTATCCTTTATGGTTAAGTTTTTGATTGGTTTAGTAGATTTTTCGTCATAACCAAGCTTTCTTGAGTTAGTTGGAAGTGGCAGGAGGAGTTATCTCTATTAGTACAAGAGTTTGGACCCTGTCTTATCCTCCTTTAATTTTTGGTGTCCGAGGACTACCTTCTAACTGATGGGGCTGGTCTAACCCTGTCGTCTTAACTATTTTTTTTATGTGTGAGGTTACAGAGGCTTACAAGTGCCATCCCAAATGGAACGTGATGTTAGCGCACTCATGAGTGTGGATGACGAGGTGCATTGGGAGGAGGTGAGTTTATTTGCATCGTTGGATGCGATCCATGCAGTTAATACTCCAGGCCATCACCTTGATGAGAGACTTAATGTTGATGTGAATGCAGAAGGTTCCATCTCCCACTACCTCACAACCCTTGCCTCATCCATAACACTACTAACTTTTGGAAGAGCTCTGTGTCTAGTCCTGTGGTTACTAAAAAAGGTCCCTTAGATGCTTCTCGCTCTTCTGTAAAATCCCAGTTGATAGGAGGCCAACTAAAAGATCACTTTATTTTTCCTCAGTCTGGTACAGTGCTAGAAGGAAGTAAAGTCAGTCGGAAAGTATATAGAAGTCCTTCTACCCGCACTGTAAATGCATGGAAGTCGAAGCGCACTAAGCAAAAGCTAGTGCTAGGAATGGATATTGGTCTTGAGGAATCTTGCACCTTGTCGCTCTGTGCATTAGTAGGTATATTGGCCTATCGGTCGAGGTGTATGACTCCTATGGAGGAGTGGGTGAATCAAAACTGGCTCCCACTGTTGGGTTACAGTCCAGAGTTTCTATCTTTTCATAGAGGGTGGTCGGGTTTCATTTTCAAAAGCCCGGAAGATACTAAACTAGTTTTGAATTCTTTCTGGAGTTATGATGGGAGTAGCTTAAAGTTAAAATGATGGCGTTTGAGTTTCAACCTGGCCACTGAGTATTTCAGTTTCAAGCACATATGGGTGCTCCTTTTGAGCCTCCCTTTACAATTGTGGAACAAAAAAGCTATGAAAGCGGTCAGAAACTCCATTGGTCGCTTTCTAAAAATAGAAGAAAATGACCTATTATCAACGGATAAGCGAATGGCTAAAGTTCTTGTTGAAGTAGACATTCATGGCGGACTTCTAGAATTTATTGAGATAGAATGGAGGGGCCTTCTATTTTCCCAACGTTTAGACTACTTGGGGTTGCCTTTCTGTTGCACCCTCTGTAGAAGAACAGGTCACTTATGAAAGGAATGCACCAAGGTATATGGCTCCCTTTCAGATGAACATTTAGATGATGAGTCGCCAGGTGACAGTGTCACACCGCTAGAGGATGATGAAGTACAAATGGAGTTCCCAAGCCTCTACATAGTGGATAGTCCTACTCCTATGGAAGCAAATTTTATAGGTAAGTTAAAGCATTTATGTCTCAAGATTTAATCTTCATTAACAGTATGGGAATGAGACTATTTGAATAATATCCTTTTTCCTGACCACTCAAAAAGGACAGAGCTAGTCTTTGATTATATTACTCATCCTTCTCCCATCCCTGAGCTAGGTACTAGGGATACCCTTTGTATTACTCAAGAGGCTTCTCCTCTGTTAGTGGTAGCTGACCATACTACTAGTCAACCTGGGCCCGATTCAAATATTACCTTTGCCCTTGGTTATTCTGAACCTGAACTTAGTGACAATGCTCTGGATAGCATTTTAACCGATCTTACACCTGTTGGGCATAGACTTACTAAACCTGTTCTGATACCTACCTTCCGAGGTTATACTCCTTTAGCGAGGTCATCTCTTGTTTTCACTACTTCTGATTGTGTTGAGAAGGGTTGCACATCTGTAAGTGACCATGCATGGTCTATGTTCATTAAGGTTGGTTGTCATTGATGTCAACCCTTGAAGAAAGCCTAATAACACAAAGGTTTGGGTAATGGACCCAAGTTTGTTTGATGTAAATATGACTCATTATTTTCATGTCATGGTTGATAATAACTACAAATGGATGAACTCCAAAGTGGCCCCCTTATGGTGAAATCCCTCACAGGAAGACACTTTGCGGATTGAGTTATCCTAGAAGTATGGTTAGAGAACCCATGCTTATTTGTGGAATAATCAGATGAAGGTCAGTGAATTTGTCAGTGAAACTATCCTATATGGATAGTTCTTGTCATTACATTCCCAGTGGTATGTTGAATGCCACATAAATCCTCATGGTATGAGAGTTATGGCCTTATGAAGTTGGACCCTCATATGTCATCTAGAAGCCCCAAAAGGTCAAAGTAGTCAAAGTGGTTTAACATATTTTAGAAGGTGAATAATAAAGTGAAGTGATGAGTGTACTATAATTCAAAGTGAATACAAAATAAATTATTTAAACAATAAATTTAATGGAGATATTAGAAGTGGGTTAACCCTAAAATAAGGAAAGTGGGCAAAGTGACCTAGAAGATGTTTTTAAGGAAGCTACTTGGAGAGTATAAATAAGAGGCAAGGCTCTCTCATTTTAGATCACACTTGAGAATATTGAATGTATCTATAGGTGTCTGAGGTGACCAAAGGATATCTAAACCAAATTTCGGAGGAAAGTGAAGAAAAAAGGCCATAATTCAAGGAGGATAAATTCTTGTAATGATGCTTTCTAAAGTGTTTTGGTGCACGCCATACCTTATTCATAACAAATCCAAATTGATAGAACAAATGTGTTGGTTAGAGTCACGGTCTGTGGTATTCAATGTAAAAATTCGAGATCTATTCAACAATATTACGTGGGGGCACATATACTCTACAAGGTTTCTATCTAGAATAATCCATAATTCAACAAGATATGTCATTTTGCTATAACTCCATTTCTGAGAGGTTCAAAGTAGCCACGACCGCTAGAGGAATTTCATAAAACACATTGAAAGAACATTGTGTACCATTTTCATATCTTTATTCATTACAAAAGTAAAATAGTTATAGAGTTATTTCAAGTTAGGGTTTTTTGGCTAATCCAAAATTAGTCATGTGGAACTAAAAGTTTGTAGAAAATGATAGTCTCTTGTTGTTAAAAGTTAAGGAAGGTTTCTTGAGGTATGTGATCATATATACATAAAGGTCTATTATAGAGTTACAAATTATATTTGGATGATGAAATTTATATGAGGGATTTTGGTTGAAAATTTTATGTTAGGTACATGGTTGAGACAAGTAGTAGTTGATGAGTTGGCACATACATGAGGTGTATAGTTGATGATGTTGGTACATATTGATGAGTCATAGTTGATGAGTAGTTGACACATGATTGGTACATGCCACAATTTTTGTAGTTGGATGCACTTTTTATGGTATAGGCTGATTACGGGTTGTTTTGGTACAAATTGGTGCATGGTTGATGCACTTGTTTATGAGCTAAGTTGATCACATGTTGAGAATACAGGTTGATGCATGGTTGATGCATGATTGCTGTTTGTGACAAGTTTGCTTGGTATATCTCCACGGTGATAGTGTGGCTTGATGGTTCAATCATTCTAGTTATACCGCCGAGGGGAGTTGGGCCGGGGCAGGGCGGGTGAGCATGGAGCACCTTCCGGTTGCTAACCCGAAGAACATAGGGGTTGTATCCTCCCTCTAGTTGTAGCCAAAAATTGGGAGTTAGACTTCCCTCGGGTTGTAGCGAGATAGAGGTTGGAGCCTCCTTCATTTGGAGCTATAAAACAAAGGAATTGTTGCTTCCAGTGTAATTCTTCAAGACATATAAGAAAAACATTATGTGGTTTCTCCCGCTTTGGGTTTTCCACGTAAAACACTATTATCTTGTGTATGTGTATGATTGTTCATTTGTTCATTGTTCATTATTGGTAAAACACTAGTGTACTGTGTATGTGTATGATTGTTCATTTGTTCATTGTTCATTATTGGATGATAATTCTACATTGATATAACACTTGGATTATTTGGTTAAAAAGGATTACAATTTCTCTATTACTGATTCACCCCCCCCTCTCTGTCAGTAATCCAACAATTGGTATCAAAGAAGGTTCCTTCAGAAATCAGTTTAACCACCGAAAGGTAGATCATGGAGAGAAAAAACTTGTATAAAAATGGAATACCATAGTTTGATGGACATAAGTATGTTTTTTGGAGCATAAGGATGAAGACATATATACAGGGACATGGATTTGAAATTTGGCAATCAATTGTAGATGGATACACAGCACCAGCAGTTCCACCAAAAAATGGCAAAGCAGTGAAACCTCGGTCAGAATAATTCCAAAGCCACAAATGCACTTTTGAATGGTCTCAGTGAAACAATATTCACCAAATTTGCACATTGTAAATATGCTAAAGAGATTTGGGACAAGCTTCGAAATATTTATGAAGGAGATTCAAAAGTCAAAGAAGCAAAGCTTCAAATTTACAGAGGTCAGTTTGAACAACTAAAGATGAAGGAAGATGAGAATATTCCAGCCTACTTCTTACGAGTCGATGAAACAGTGAATGCAATCATAGGATTAGGTGAAGAAATCGAAGAATCTGTGATTGTTCAAAAGGTACTAAGATCTCTTCCTATGAGATTTGACCCTAAGATATCAGCACTAGAAGAAAGATCAGATCTAAACTCAATAAGCATGGACGAACTGCATGGAATATTCACAGCATATGAAATGAGAACTGAACAAGAAAATCTAGATGTTAAAGCAACATCCTTAAAAGCATCCAAAAGATCAAAGCAAAAGGAAAATAAACAAGAAGAACATAACAACAACAGTGGCATCTCAGAAGATGATGAAGAAGTGGCCAACTTCGTCAAAATATTGAACAAGGGAACCAACACTAGGTATAAAGGTAATATTCATTTAATTTGTTTTAATTGTGATGGTATTGGTCATTTTGGTAACAAATGTCCTCATAAGAAAAAGAGAAATGATGAAGGTTACTCAAAAGGCAAACAAACATATAAAGCAAAAAGAACTACAAATAAAGTTTTCATGAAAAAATTATGCACCAAAGAAGACATCTCATCATCAGATGAAAATCAAGTCAGTGGCAATGAGACATGAAGAGTTCTATTCATTGCAGTAGAAGACTCTGATAAAGAAGACTCAAAAGAAGAATATGAAGAAGTCGAAGAAGAATATGAAGAAGTCGAAGAAGAAATTGAAGAGCCAAAAGTTGACTACCGAGAAGAATTGAAGTGTGCCATAGAAGTTATTAGAAGAGAAAAGAAGAAAAGAAAGAAACTACAAGCGAAACTAGAAAAGAAAGAAGATACTCAAGAACTAGAACAAATGATCACAAAATTTAAGGTTTAAATAGAAGAAGATAAAATAATTGAAGAAGCACTCAAAGAACAACTAGAAGAAAAGGACAGGAACATTGGAAATTTGGAAGCAGAGATTGTCACATTAAGAAAGGATATTCAAAAGAAAAATATGAAGAATAGATCAAAAGTTTTGGAAGACATTATCAGCAGTGGAAAATCTCATCTTGACAAGTCCGGACTTGGATACAATCAGACAGAAAAGGGATAAACCTCCAAAACAACAAAGAAAGAAACATATCCAAAAAGATATGAAGAAACAATCAAAGGGGATAGGAAGATATACAAGGAAGTTTACAGGGACACTCCTCCACCGAGAAGATTCAGATTTTAGAATCAACAACAAACAGATAGGCCTCAAGAAGAAGAAGGATTCATAAGAGCACCTCCTTTCAGAAGATATTCAACTCCCAGCTATCAAACTATATTTTTTGGTTTATGTTATGCATGTAATAATTTTGAACATAAAACTATGAATTGCAGAGCTAACAACAAGAACATAAACAACTTTGAAAGCCATACACAAAAGGGTTATCCAAGAAGGCCTAGTGAAACACGGAGAAGAAGTTACAACAAGTTTGAATCTTTGAGCACTGAAGTGGAATGTTACAAATGTAACAACTTTGGACACATGGCCAAAGATTTTAGAATGACAGTCCCTCCTAGAGAACCACAATAGAATAACAACAATCACAGACAGGAACCTTAGAAAAGGACATGGATAAGAAAGCAGACTCAATATAGCAATGAAGAATGCACACTCGATCTACAAGATAAGAAGAAGAAACGTGGTTGGTATGTTGACAATGGTTGTTCAAAACACATGACAGGTGATAGAGACAAGTTTCTTACATTAAGAAAGGAAATATATGGATCAGTCTCCTTCGGAAATGAAGATTCAACTAAAATCATTGGAAAAGGCACAGTCATAATTGGGAACAAGAATACAAAGGAAGAAAATGTTCTACTAGTAGAAGATATGAAACATAATCTTCTAACTGTGAGTCAAATGTGTGACCAAGGTCATAAAGTTACTTTCAATTCACAAAAGTGTGAGATAAGAAAAGAAGATTCAGGAAAATTGATTGCTACAACTACAAGAACTTCAAGAAACATATATGTCTTAAATGAAATTGGAAATGAAAAGTGTTGTCTAAGAAAGGAATATTAAAGTTGGCTATGGCACAAAAGAATGGGTCACATACATTTTGATAAACGTGTCAAAGTCAGCAAAATATAAGTAGTCAGAGAAATTCTCCAGATCATGATACCAACCAACACTTTGTGCAAGCATTATCAACAAGGAAAGCAAACAAATATCAGGTTCAAATCAAAGGAATATTCAACGAAAAGACCATTGGAAATTGTGCACACTGATCTAGTTGGACCAACTACAACAAAGGGTTTAAAAGGTGAGAAATACTTTATGTTATTATTTGATCATTATACAAGAATGACTACAATTTGTTTTCTCAAGAATAAGTCAGAAGCTTTTGAAAACTTTAAGATCTACAAGGAAATGGTTGAAAATGAAATGGATTAAAAAATCAAATGCTTCAGATATGATAATGGAGGAGAGTTCACCTCAAAGGAATTTATGGACTACTGGAATAGTCATGGAATAAAAAGGCAATTCTCTGTTGCTAGGACACCTCAACATAATGGAGTTGTTGAAAGAAAGAACAGGACAATACAAGAAATGGCTCGAACAATGTGAATGGATTCCAAATTGATAGATATATTTTGGACACATCCAGTGCATACAACAGTTCACATTCAAAACAGATTAATGCTCACAAACAACACTAGAAAAAATCCCTACGATCTATGGAAAGGAAGACCAGCAAATGTGAAGCACTTCAGAGTTTTTGGAAGCAAATGCTACATCAAAAGAGAAGATGACAGAATGGGAAAGTTTGACTCTCGTGTGGACAAAGGAGTACTTATTGGTTACTCAAGTACAAGGAAATCATAAAAGTGTTACAATCTGAGATTAAACAAAGTTGTGGAAAGAATCAACGTAACAATTGATGAAACAGGCAGACCAGAATCAAAGGAGGAAGAAAATGAATCAATGGAACAACCTTTCGAAGAAGAAGCAGAAGATGAAAAAGAAATAGAAGAGGAAGATGAAGAGAATCCGACATAAACATAAGAGAAAGTTCAGCAAGTATCTCCAAAGACAACTAGAAGACGAGTACAGAAGAATCATCCTTCAGATCAGATTATCGAAAACAAAGATGTAGGAGTTGAGACAAGAAGAAGAATCCGTTCACTAGAAAAAAAAATACACCTAACACTCTTATCTACAATTGAACCAAACAGTTTTGAAGAAGCCAACAAGGATGAATTTTGGAATAAGGTCATGGATGAAGAATTGGATCAAATAGAGAAAAATGACACTTGGAAGTTGGTTCCAAGACCAAAGAATAAGAATGTGATCGACACAAAATGGGTTTTTAGGAATAAATTGAATGAAGATGGATAGGTTACAAGGAAAAAAGCTAGATTGGTATGTAAAGGATATGCACAGATTGAATGAATCTACTTTGAAGAGACATTTTCCCCAGTTTCCAGAATGGAAGCAATCCATTTGCTTTTAGCTTATGCATGCTCCAAAAGTATTAAAGTGTATTAGATGGACATAAAATCATCTTTTCTGAATGGGGAACTTGAAGAAAAAGTCTACATTGAACAACCAGAAGGATTCCAGTTGTCAGAGAACGCACATTATGTGTATAAATTAAAGAACGCCTTGTATAGTCTAAAACAGGCTCCTAGAGCATGGTACTCTACACTGGATAAGTATCTACAATAGGAAGGGTTCAAAAAAGGAAGTGTAGACAACAACCTCTACATCAAGGTAAGTCAAGGTAATATTTTATTAATTTAAGTTTATGTTGATGATATTATTTTTGGTAGTGATGATGCCAGGTTAAGCCAAAAATTTGCAAAGGATATGGAAAATGAATTTGAAATGTTGTTACTTGGAGAACTATCCTTCTTTCTGGGACTTTAGATACGTCAAAGAAACCAAGGAATTTTTATTTCTTAAACCAAGTATATCAAATAAATGATAAAGAGGTTCAGAATGGAAGATTGAAAACCAGTTATCACTCCCATGCAAACCAATTGCAAGTTGAGCAAAGATGATGATTCAAAGTCTACAGATTGGAGGCAATACAGGTCAATGATTGGAAACCTACTATATGTGACAACATCCAGACCAGATGTAATGCAGGATATTGGATAGGTGGCACGATTTCAAGCAACACCAAAGGAATCACATGTATTAGCAGTGAAGAGGATTTTCAGATATCTCATAGGAACAAAAGAGTTTGGATTATGGTATCCAAAAGGAAAGGATCTATCACTTATTGCCTACACAGATGTAGATTGGGAGGGTTGTATTGATGACCAACGAAGCACTAGTGGAGCAACATTCTACTTAGGTGAGTGTTTAGTATCATGGATAAGAAAGAAACGATCATCAATATCTTTATCTACAGTTGAGGCAGAGTATATTGCAGCAACATCATGTTGTACACGGGTTCTTTAGATGAAACAAACTCTGACATATATACAGGTTGACTATGATGAGCCCATTCCAATCTATTGTGATAATACAAGCGTCATCAGTATCTCAAAGAACCCGGTGATGCACTACACGACAAAGCACATTCCAATCAAGCATCACTTTCTACGGGAGCAGGTTGCAGAAAAGAACATTAGAGTTGAGTATGTGGGCATAAAAGAACAAGTGGCAGACTTCTTTACAAAACCACTTCCACAGGAAGCCTTTGAGTATCTTCGCTAGAGACTCGGAGTTATTTCTACAACAAAATGAATTCTTTTGAATGCTTATCTTATATGTCTTAGATGTACACGAGGAAGCACCATAAAGAGGACAATTTAGTCAGGGGGAGTAGACCTGGATGGAAAGATACCTTTTCCACTGATGACAAAGGGGGAAAGATTCATCAGATGCAAAGGACAGAGGCATGGTTCCAGGGGGAGAAATGGTAATAGAGATGCAGAGGACAGAGGCATGTTTCCAGGGGGAGCATGAGTGATATGACTTCAGTATTACATGACATAATTTCAGCTTTGCATCAGAGTGTTGCCATTAATACCAAAGGGGGAAATTGTTGATTAAGGTTGGTTGTCATTGATGTCAACCCTTGAAGAAAGCCTGATAGCACAAAGGTTTGGGTAATGGACCCAAGTTTGTTTGATGTAAATATGACTCATTATTTTCTTGTCATGGTTGATAATAAGTACAAATGGATGAACTCCAAACTCATTATTTTCGTCATGGTTGATAATAAGTACAAATGGATGAACTGTATGGTAATTTATGGTGAAATCCCTCACAGTGAAGACGCTTTGTGGATTGAGTTATCCTATATATTAGAGAACCCATGCTTATTTGTGGGAATAATTAGATGAATTAAATGAATTTTAGTGAAACTATCCTATATGGATAGTTCTTGTCATTCCATTTCCATTGGTATGTTGAAAACAACATAACCCTCATGGTTTGAGAGTTATGGCCTTACTGGGTTGGAGGACCCTCACATGTCATTTTAGAAGCCCCAAAAGGTCAAAGTAGTCAAAGTGGTTTAAGATATTTTGTATGTAACACAAGTGAAGTGATGAGGTACTATAATTCAAAGTGAATACAAAATAAATTATTTAAATAATAAATTTGATGGAGAAATTAGAAGTGGGCTAACCCTAAATAAGGAAAAGTTGGGCAAAGTGACCTAGAAGATGTTTTTAAGGAAGCTACTTGGAGAGTATAAATAAGAGGCAAGGCTCTCTCATTTTAGATAACACTTGAGAATATTGAATATCTATAGGTTTCTGAGGTAACCAAAGGATATCTAAGCCGAATTTCAGAGGGAAGGTGAAGAAAAGAAGGCCGGAATTCAAGGGAGGATAAATTCTTTTAATGATGTTTTCTAAAGTGTTTCAAGTAAAAACGTCATACCTTTTCATAACATATCCAAATTCAGTAAGAAAAATGTGTTGGTTAGAGTACAGTCTGTAGTATCCGTTGTAACATTTTCATATCTATTCAATAAATATTATGTGTGGGGCACGCTCTACAAGGTCGTTATCTAGAATAAGCCAGAATTAGCAAGGTATGCCATTTTTATTATAACTCCTTTTCTGAGTGGTTCCAAGTAGTGACACCTTGAGGAATTTCATAAAATACATTGAAGAACATTACAGGTACATAGTTATGATTATTTCAAGTTAGGGTTGTTGACTAATCCAAAACTAGTCATGTGAGACTAAAGAAAAGTTTGATGAAAATGTTAGTCTCCTGTTGTTAAAGTTAAGGAAGGTTTGCAGGTATGTGATCATATACACCAGGTCTATTATAGAGTTACAAATGATATTTGGATGATGAAATTGATGAGGGATTTTGGTTGAGGTACATGTTGGGTACATGGTTGAGACAAGTAGTTGATGAGTTGGCACATACATGAGGTGTATAGTTGATGATGTTGGTACATATTGATGAGTCATAGTTGATGA
>SNQJ01S0043558.1:47938-67063 GCA_010110895.2 Picea sitchensis
GAGTCATAGTTGATGAGTAGTTGACACATGATTGGTACATACTTGGTACATGGTTGGATGCACTTGTTTATGGTACATGTTGATTACAGGTTATTTGGTACAGGTTGGTGCATGGTTGATGCACTTGTTTATGGTACAAGTTGAAGATAGGTTGAGGTACATGTTGATGCATGGTTCAGGTTTATTGGTACAGGTTTACAACGGTATATCTCACAGTGATATTGTGACAATGGTTCCATAATTCTACTTATACTTCAGGGCGATTGGACGGGGAAACGATAGGTGGTTGTAGCCACCTTCTAGTTGTAGTTGAAGAACATAGGGGGTTGTAGGCTCCTTCTGGTTGTAGCCAGAGAATTGGGGAGTTCGATCTTCCCTCGGGTTGTAGCCTGAGACACTAGAGGGTTGGAGCATCCTTCCAGTTGCAGATGGAAAAAAAAGGAAGTTGGTGCTTCCAATGAATGTAATTATTCAAGACATATAAGAAAAAGAATTATGTGGTTTTCTCCTGCTTTGGGTTTCCACATAAAACACTGGTGTACTGTGTATGTGTATGATTGTTCATTTGTTCATTGTTCATTATTGGATGATAATTCTACATTGATATAACAATTGGATTATTTGGTTAAAAAGGATTATAATTTCTCTATTGTTGATTCACCCCCCCAATCTTAGTAATCCAACAGTGTAGGGGTTTGGGGTTTGAAGCCTCTTCAATTAAAACATGAAGTGCCCACAGGAAGGCGGGTTCCACAACCAATCCTATTTCTACAGCTACTATTACTACTGATCTCGGGGTGCTTAGAGGATTAAAATCCTTAGTAAGGGATAAGATATGATTTTAGTAACTATCAACATCAGAGAGGTTGGAGAACCCCTGAAACAAACCTCCTTTCATAGACTCTTGAATAATATATCTCCGAGTATAATTTTCTAACAGGAAACTATGGTGTCAGCAGATAAGGCAAGAATTTTTTTGTATAAATTAAGAACTGAGTGGATGAAATGTGCTATGAGTTATGTGGGGACTTCAGGTGGTTTACTTGCATCTTGGGATCCGAATTTGTTTTCTTTTGATCCTTTTCTAAGTATTGGTGGAACTCTATTGTCAGGTTATTGATTAGCAGACAAAAGAAAGCTTACGCTTCTAAATGTCTACGACCCATGTCAGGACAGAAAATATTTATGGGCATCAGTGGAAGCATCAAGTATCCTAGCTCAAAAGGATATCATCATCGTGGGAGATTTGAATTTTACTACTTCACCTGAGGAGATTTGGGGACAAAATGCATTACAAGATCCCTTGGCGGGCTTTTTCAAATCTCTTTTTATGAAAAACTCTCTTGTTGATGTTATTCCATCAGAAATCCTATCAACTTGGAGGAACGACCGGGAAGGGATTGATAGTATTTCAAAAAGACTTGACATATTTCTTATTGCAGAGGAGTTGTTAGCTTCTTTTCAGAGGTTTAGGACTTGGGTACATTATCCATTTATGTCAAATCATGCTCCGGTGTTTTTCGAGCTTGGTCTAGGGTTTCCGAAGGTGGAACATCCTTTTAAGCTCAACTCTATTTGGATCGGGGAGGATTATTTTGAATTGATGGTTAAGGATGTTTGGCTAGATCTTGGTCTCGCTAATATTCCAGGTGCTCAAAGAATATTGGTGGAAAAACTCTCAACTCTAAAATGTCATGTAAAAACATGGGATAAGGAAAAACATCTCCATGATGTGAGGGACCTAAAAAGGATTGAAGAGACCCTCATGTTAAAATATGAACATATGTTTAAATAAAACGCAACGAATTGACGGACCAATCCATCTATAATATAGAAAGAGAGAGAAAGAGACTCTTGTTGGCAAAGGAAGAGAAATGGCGCCAGAAAAGTAGAGCTATATGGATCAAAAGTGGCGACAAGAATACAAAGTTCTTTCACCGCTTTGCAAGCTACAGGAGTAATAAAAAATTCATATGGGAGATCAATGATGAGTTCGGGGTTTCCCATTCGAGACATGAAGCCATCAAGATGGAAGCAACAAAGTTTTTCAAATCTTTCTTCAATGATACTGGAAAAAATTCCATTTTTAACCAGATTAACATAGTTAGAATGTACCTGACTTTTTTTCGAGAGGAGGAACAAAGCATTTTGGAATAGGTTGTCACAAAGGATGAAATTATAGGTATACTCAAGGGATTTACAAAGGAAAAAATCCCCGCTCCTCATGGATGGACCGTGGATTTTTTTCCTCCCCTTCTTCGAGCTAATTGGTCAGGACCTTTTAGATATGGTGGATGAGTCTAGAATTGAAGGAAATGTTAGCAACTCGATAAATTCCACATTTATCGCATTGATCCCCAAAGGTAATAATCCTACAATGTTCAACGATTTTAGGGCGATTTCCCTCTGCAACTTACGCTACAAGATTATAGCCAAAGTGATTTCCAAGAGAATTAGACCAATTTTATCCCGATCTTTATCAGCTGAGAAGTTGGGGTTCCTGAAAGGTAGGCAAATTCTTGATGTAGTCGGGACAACACAAGAATGCTTACATAGCATTAAAAGTAAAAAAATTACAAGCTATAATTCTAAAACTTGATTTAAAAAAGGAATATGATTACACAAATTGGGACTTTTTTAGGCTAATTATGCTTCAAAGTGGTTTTGGCATTCCAACTAAAAATTGGATTATGGCCTGTGTATCATCCATTTGTATTCTCTATGATCATCTAGTTTTAAGACACCTCCTGCTCCACTTAAGAGGCCTTGTTGTTGAGTGCCCCATCAAACCATGCTAAAGTTTTGTCTGCAGGGTAGGTAGGCACGAGATACCGAGAGGTACTTCCCTTATGTAAATTCGAAGTGATACCCACAACACGCCTTGATAAGAAGAAAAAAAAATTCACTGATGGCCTCAAATCATCAAAAATATCCTTGTTCCTATCGATCCAAGTATACCAACAGACATAAGTTGGAAGTGTTTTCAAGTTGGGATTCTAAATAGTCCAGTTTCTAAATGATTCCACCACTGTGTTACCATTCCATCCAGAAACAAGAATCAAATCCTTTTTGAGCTCCTCCCATACATTCTGGGTAAAGGGACAATTTAGGAAAAGATGATTGGTGGATTCTCTATCTTTTTTACACAAAATACAGATACCTGGGCCCTTCCATCCATGATTTTGAATGTTTTTCCAAGATAAGATTTTGTTTTTTGCTAAGATCCATACAAATAACTTAATCTTCAGGGGACACTCCCACTTCCATAAATTTCTCTGCCATCCTCCAAGATTTGTTTTCCACAGAGAATTCAAAAAAGCATCATAGATATTTTTGACAGAGATGTTTCATGAGTTGTCTCCTCCTGTCCAAATCAGCTCATCCTATTTTTCACCTAAAGAAATGCCCGATTCAATCAATGATTTCCTGTAGCAATCCCAATCCACAACAAGTATATCTGTCAACTCCAATTCATCACTACCGATCCAACTAGTACATGTTGCGGCTCCAATACTTTGTCGGCTCGCTTGATATAAGAAGTGTATTCCTTTTTTATTTATACAACTCACTAGTTCCTGCAATAAAAATGATTCCTGACCCATACCTAAGATCACATCCTTCCCAACTATAATCGAAAGACCAGAACACGGTTTCCAAGCCAACCAATGAAGAATAATTGGCAAAGTGTTACATAATTTTTTCGATGTTTGTGAGCCAAATGGATGTGCAAGGTCCATCGATCGGAGCCAAGTCCAAACTAGAACGTGTGGGAAATATTTATCCTTTAGTACACTTTGCCAAATCCCTTGCTTCATTAAGGCTCTCCACAATGTGTTAGTTTCCAGAGATCTATAGAATAGGAGAATATTGTGCAGCCCCCAACCTCCAATTTTTTTTGGTCTAGTGATTAACATCCAACTGCTTAGGTGATACTTCTTTTTTTGATTATTACCGGACCACAGAAAATCAAAACACAGCTTACAGATATATTATAGAACAGAGATCGTAATATGTGTTAGATCCAACCAGTAAACTGGTTGGCTCTCCAGGACCGCCTTAATCAGGACTAAACGACCACCAAGAGACAACCACTTATTACTCCAATGAGAAATCCTCGACTCAAATTTATCAATTAACCATTTCTAGTCAACTTCTTTATAATTATCAAGTTTTAACAAATAACCCAGATATTTAAAGTCGGACACTAGATCCTTTCAGGGGAAGAGAAGAGTATCCTTACTATAATTGAGAGTTTCCAAATGGACCCCCGAGTGGAGAATGATTGACTTATGTGCATTGATAATCAGTCCCGATGCACAGAAAATTTTTTGTAGAATGTTTTGTATAACCTCCCATTCATGAAGGGTCGCTCTAGTCATGATCAAGATATCATCGACAAGAGGAGATGGAGAATTCTAATCAACCTGGAAACCTTAATGCCAGAGATATAGCCCTCATCTTTTGTTTTTTTTAGCGTCAGGCTAAGGCCTTCCATAACCATTATAAAAAGAAAAGGTGACATCGGGAAACCCTGTCTGAGCCCCCTGCTGCTTTTAAAGAAGTTTGTTGGTTCACCATTTATCAAGATAGAATAATTAGTAGATGTTACACATGCCATAATCCAGTTTTTAGTTGGAATGCCAAAACCACTTTGAAGCAGAATTAGCCTCAAAAAGTCTCAATTTGTGCAATCATATTCCTTTTTTAGACCAAGTTTTAGAATTAAAGCTTGTAATTTTTTTACTTTTAATGTTATGTAAGCATTCTTGTGTTGTTTTGATTGCATCAAGGATTTGCCTACCTTTCAGGAACCCCAACCGCTCAGCTGATAAAGATCGGGATAAAATTGGTCTAATTCTTTTGGAAATCACTTTGGCTATAATCTTGTAGCATAAGTTGTAGAGGGCAATCGTCCTAAAATTGTTGAACACTGTAGGATTATTACCTTTGGGGATCAATGCAATAAATGTGGAATCTATCAAATTGCTAACCTTTCCTTCAATTCTAGACTCATCCACCATATCTAAAAGGTCCTGACCAACTAGCTCGAAGAAGGGGAGGAAAAAAATCCACGGTCCATCCATTGGGACCGGGGCTTTTGTCCTTTGTAAAGACCTTGAGTATACCTATAATTTCATCATTTGTGAAATAACACCTATATTCTCTATCTATGGAATCTTTTAGAATGTGTTAGCACTCTGTAAATTGTGTTCGGCTAAATAGACAAATGACAGAGGTAACTATTTCAACCTAGTTTAGGATTGGGCACTAGCCTTCTCAACTTAGAGAGGGATCTCTCTTGTCACTTGATATTTCTTTGGAAATTGGTGGCTAGATTTGGTTTGTTTTGGGGGTTTTTAATAAAGTTGTTGGCAAGGAATGGGAGGAACACTTTGGGCTATGGAGTCAAAATTCTAAAATTGAATGAAAACATTGACTGACCTGTAGAACTCTCTAGAGGATAAAGGCTAAATGAGGTAATGAATCTGAGTTATAACTTGAATTTAATTAGAGAGGTAAGAGGAAAGAGAAACAGACAACTGCATCAGAGCATTACAGGAATGAATTATGAATTAGCTAAGAAGAAACATACATAGTTTAAATTGCTTAAGCCAAGAGCATCAAATGATGAATTATGGGCCTTTAACTCTCCAATTTAAACAGAAGAAAAATGTGTATGGAATAAAATATCACATGAAACACATACAATGAGTGAAGACAAAACTCATATCACACCATTAGAATATTTTCTTAGAGACTTCAAAGCTGTTGCATATGTATTCAATTCAGACCCGGAAAATTACAATGAAGTTCAGAACAACCAGAATTGTGCCCTTGCACTTTTGCCCGCCATTAATACACTCAAAACCTCTAATACTTATACAATTCAAGTTCCTTAAGTGTGTAACTGATTACAATAACTGAAATGAAATGGTTCAGCTTCTACAATGATTACAAATGACAGTTTTCAGAAGAAAGAAAAAAAACGTTTCATGATCCCTTCAAATTCCTCTGACGCTCCAACTACTTCCTCTGCCACGTTCTCTTTGAAATTTCACTTATACTCTCTCAAATTTAATCCCATTTATCCATATTCTCATTAAATATTTGGGAATATATTTGAAATAAAAATAATTCCCAAATATTTTTCTATCCTGTAGAATTAAATTTCCATAATTTAATTCATGCCAGTGGTTTTTAAAACCATGTCTTGTTTGCCCAATTCACCATTTCATTGTAAAAAAAAATTACTGTTACCATTTCCCTGTAAAAAAAAATTACTGTGTAAAAAAAACATTTACTGTGTTTTTTCCAGTTTACCGTCTTTGGTAAAATACCTTTTATCTTTCATTTATTAGATATTCCATATTTGTTGTTGAAATGCACTCCTGGAAAAATGTCGCACATTAAACATATGATAAATGGTGCATTTATTACATGGGCTTTGGCTGGAGTGGTTTAATCCAAACTGCTTTTACCTCCGATGTGCTCCATGTAAAAACACGTGTCCACCAAATAAACCACAGTAGTTTTTCTCGGCCCGCCTTCACATAATTAACCTCCTCTCTATTTCAATCCCTGATATGTATGTGCGCCCTCCATCCAACCTTTGACTTTTCCGCATTATAAATTGAGATTCGTGCCCATGATATGATTTGACGTGATTCCATAAATTAAATATTGGATTAAATATTAATATAAATATTTTAATATAAAAATATTTATATTAATAATAATAAACCCATTTTTTTCTATTTTCTAAGGACTTTGGGCATATGAGGCTTAACACGTGACTTTGTGGATAGGATTAGAGTGCTTAATAAAAGGAATATTTTTTATTTTCAACAGGAATATGAATATAAGGGTAAAAATGAATGAAGTGATGGAACTAAGGGATTTAAATAAGAATTAAGGCTAGGTATAGGCTTGGGATATTTGTCAATTTTTTACTCGTGGAGTACATGATCATTTTGGATGATCCATTGGGTGAAGGATTTAGGTGATGGGAGCTTGACAGAGCTGGTGAAAAAGTCTTAAAATCTGAGTGGAAAGATAACACAAGGACAAGCTGCTTTGGAAAAATAAAATGCAGATTAGCAGGTGATAATACCATCAACTTCCGATATCTGGGGTTGGAAAAAACTGTTTTGAGTAGACCGTTTTTCTCCCCGATGTACCTCTGGTGTCGCCACGCATCCACAAATGAAACCACAGTATTTTTCCTCAGCCCACCTTCGATTGATTATCCTTCGCGCTACTTCACCGCTCGATATGTGCTTCAACAGTTGATCCGGGCTACTTCAAGATCGACGGTCCGTCGAGTCCTACCTTTCGTGCCTCCGCTAAATTTTTCCACATGCCGTCATATAAGACCTTATCTTCCAAACTATCACACTTCCATAGCTATATGGATCTTCACTAAATTTCTGAGACTTGGATCTATCCAAAAATTGTTATGGTGATAACAGACTGGAACTTGTGTCTTAAAAGACTTCCAGATTCTTTCTCCTTTGTATCGATGGATATAAGCTTGCCAGCATTGGCTCTTTTTGCCTCTTTATTTGACTCTTTCTCTATGTTTTCTTGCCTTGACAGTATTGGTTTATTTTTGCCACTGTCAATGTAGAAAAGTCACATGTAAAAAGATTATATTATGTTTAATATAATGTGAAATTTTCTTTTGGAAAAAAAAAACTATGTATGAGGCTTCTAAATGTCCAATGTTTCAAGTGGACACTCCAACCATCATTAAGGACATAAAATCTCATGTGGTAGAAAAGAATGATGAGTTACATATTTATAAAATAGGAGAGCAAGTGACCATTGAGGGAAAGAAAAAAATGGTAATTAAATAATGGGAAGTAGTCGTTGAGATTGGGAGATGAAAAATATTAATTAATGGTGATGAGAAAAAATATTGAAATAGGGGTCAAATTAGTGGAGAAATAATAACAATAATGAGAGATTAAAAATTATAAATAGTCATTGAGTTAAATAAATGCAAAGAGGGGAAAATGACTAGAATGATAATAATATTAGGGGAGGATATTACAAAGATTTAAGATAATAAAATTAAATAAAATAAAGGTTTTGCAAGAATTAAAGTTAGAAAATAAAATAGGTGAAAATCATTAAAAATATAAAATCTAAGGAAAATTTTCTTGAGTTAAATAAATGCAAAGAGGGGAAAATTGTTAGAATGATAATTAGATTAGGGGAGGATTAGAAATATTTAAGAAAAATAAATTAAATAATATAAAGGTTTTGCATAAATTAAAGTGAGAAAATAAATTAGGCTAGAAACATTTTGAAATATAAAATAAAAGGAAGTGGAGAGATTGAACGAAGAAGTGCGGAGCCAGGAAGTCAGGATGGGGGAGGAACAAAGAAGGACAAGTGGAGAGGAGGAAGGATGAGAAGGAACAATATATTAAAAGAGGATGCCTAATGGTCGAGGTGATGAATGGTGGGATTCGAGGATTGGTTCATCTTGTATCCATCCTCTCGGTTAAATTTTTTGGGATGCTATTATATTTCAAGGGCTTCCCAAATGAGACAGGAGGAGTAATGAGGGGCGAAGGCTAGAAATTTAGTGTGTTCAAAGCAAATAAGGTGCTTAGAGTTATGATAGTGTTTGGCAATATTTTATTTTGAGATTCGATTATAAGTGGTATCATCTATATGTTGTTTAAGTTTGTCTTTAAAGCTTCTACTAGTTTGATCTATGTAAGATTTCCCACAGGAGTAAGGAATTTGTTAAACTCTCGGGCCAAGCATTGGGTAGGATTTTTCTTTACCAATTTTGAAAACTTGTTTTAGGGTTTTGTAAGGTTTGAATATGGTTTTAATATTCTTCTTGGCTAAGAGCTTCAAGATATGATCAATGATGCCCTAGATATAAGGTAGAGATATAAGAGCAGGAGGAGGGGATGAGGGTGAGGTGATTTTAGGTTTAGGATTGTTGGATGAGCAGAAAGTGAGGGTGATTTGAGAGAAAGAGTAGTCATTGGAAAAAATGGTTTTGGTTAGGTGGGCCTTTTCCTTAGCGAGGAATTGAGGGGAAGAGTTACAGATAGCCCAAGTAACCAAGGCTTTTAAGACAACAAAATTTTGATTTGGATGATGGTGGGAGATGTCATTGAGGTATCTATCAGTGTGATTTTTCTTCCTATAGACTTGGTGGGAGTGGAGCCATTAGGAAGACGAGAGACGAGGACATCCATGAAAGGATTAAGAGAGTTGTCTTTTTGGCTTTCCATAGTGAATTGGATGTGAGGGGAAAGGTCGTTAAGATGATTGAAGAAGGAGGTTAAGTTGGTCTGGCCATGAAGCCAAATGAAAAAAGTGTCAGCTACAAAACAAACAAACATTGAGGTTTGAGATGAAAGTTGCTTAAGGCTAAAAATTCAAAATGTTCCATGAAAATATCAACACCCACTTATTAAATTTTTATTTTAAAAATTACAATCAAAATTAAAATATGATTAAATAATTATTAAATCGATACCCTATCCCAATTTCCTATTATTGTCATTTTTCATATAATAAAAATTAATATAGCCAAATCTTATTGCTACTATGACATTTTAAATTAAAATTATCTTTATACAAACTTAATTGAAAAAATGTAGGTATCATACATTTCTCTATGATTAATGGCCTCTTATGAACAAGATAATGAGAAATCCTAAATTTTCATTATCATTGTCCTAAAGTAAATAGGACAAGATTGAATATAGTGACTTTGATCAAATTTCAAAATAATACAACAATTAATTTATATAGCATAATACAACATAATTTATTTTAGTGTTTAATTTATACAACATAATTTATTTAAAAAAATACAACTTTTAATTTATACAACTTAATACAACATTTAATTTATACAACATAATTTATTTTTTAATTTATAGAGCATAATACAACATAATTTATTTCAGTGTTTAATTTATACAACATAATTTATTTAAAAATAATACAACTTTTAATTTATACAACTTAATACAACATAATTTATTTCAGAATAATACAACACCACAATCCATTTAATTTATTTAACAACATTATTGAGTTTTTCATTACTCCTCATAATCAACTTTATGAATTCTTTTGCAATTTTGTAGATGGAGTGATGTCCTTCTTCGTTTATGTTTGCGTGTAGTTGGGATGGATATATTGATTGTTTGGTTGCTTGCTAATTGTAATAGTCCTCTAGATGTATCTTCTATTATGGTAGTTCATGACAACAACTCTTGCCATAATGAATTCCTATATAAACCTACCTCTAGTTACACCTGTATTGAACGACGGACCTGTAAATATAAGGTAGTAATTCTTCCATAACTGCAAACAAATCGTTGTATAACTAAATTCAAGAATTCAAGCCAAAACAGACATTGGAATTCATTCAAAGATTCATGGAAATTATGATAAGATGTGGAAGAGGGGGGAAATCAATAACTCATTAAAACAAATATGCTTATTAAATACCACATTAACCTTCTTTGTAAGCATTTTTACCTCCTCACTTCTAGGGGTAACTAGAGGATAATTTTTCTCCATGATTCACATTATAGATAGTAGTTCTAATAATGACATTCCAGACTGTCCACAGATAGTTTCCCATAAATTCCTTCCATTACATGCCCAACTCACTCATATCAGGATGACATGGTGCATTACAAACTGAGGTACATTGTTTTGACACTTTATATTGAGTGATAATGTCAATGTTTGGGTCATGAAAATGGTGATCATGGGTAGAGTTGGATAATGAATCATGATTCTTTGAATTTATACTATTTCCTTCTTTCACCTTGGTGGTCATCATCATTTACTAGTCAAGTGTTGTCACTCTTAGTAAACATTCTACTACTAAGGGGTCTTAATGGAGGTAACATGTCCATATCCTTTACCATGACTAACATATTCCATATATCCTTTCTTCGTTGTTCTTTCTTTTGGGTTGTTTTTTACATGTATCCAAAAAAGGTCTATGCTTCTTTTGGGTTTGTTATTTCTTTACCGTTTATGAGAGATAAAGGAATTATTTTATGTTTTAGGGCTTGTATTGTGTGAGAAGGGTGTTATATCTCTCATATAAATAAGATAAGAACTTCTCACTTGTAATTCATTGCTACTTGCATAGATATATCATTATTTGTCTACTTCCACATTCTCTCTTACGAAAAATGCTATGGATGAATAATTAGAGTGATTTTTTGGAGAAGATGTGTTTATGTATTATTTCCTACTACATGGATATTCATTTCTAGGGATGAAATATTTCTTGAGTAATCGGTCTATTTTCATCTTTTGTTTTTGTTTATGAATGCATTTAAGTGTAATGTTATTTATCTATTGATGGTTTGGCATTCTCTTGGATTATTCTTGAACAAACCCTTCTTATCAAAGTTCTTGGAAGGTTACTAATGAAGAACCTTCCCTTGAATTTTCTTTAATATTTTAGGAGGATCTCCTAGCGTTAGTAGTGAACAACCTATAGGTATCACCCTAAAAAATCCATTCATTTCTCTCCAAAGGAATCCTTAATTAACCCCATATGCCCAAAAATATAGTAGACATTAATCACTCTCCCAATAGTCAAACATTTAACTACAGAAATTACTCCATTTTTACCATTTCAAGGTTAATTTAGGGTTTTATTACAACAAATTTTCATTTTCAGCCATAAATAACCTATGCGTTTTGACTTTTATGCATATTGTTGACCTAATAAACATTGTTAAAACCCTAATTTGTATTTTTGAAGTGTTAGTACATCCTTTTAGGGAAAAACATATAGGTTTTTAGGGTTGTTATATGCCCCTTAATTTTCTGATTTTGTTAGCTAATGAAGCCTTAATTTAGCTCATGTTATGTCCCTTTTTATTCATTGAATTATTACTTGTTAAAGGGATAGTTTATTTGCTAATTTTACTGTTGTAATTTGATATGTTTTTTCAATTTTTACAACAACCCTAGGCCTTTTCTTCATTTGTAGTTTTTGGAGATACTTTCGAGCATTAACTTGAATTGGAAAAGATTTTAGATTGATCTAGATCCTCATCTCTTCAAATCTATAAAGTTCTTTGTCTTACCACGTTATTATTACCTTGTTTATGTTATTTCATTGGTGGTATATTTAGTAGTTACCCAGGGGACCCCAGACTTGATTGTGTCTTACCTAAGGATTCTTGAAGGATACTAGGTAAGCCTCCCTTGTATTGGATTTACTCCTTCACTATACAAAGGGAAGTTGTTTCCTGGGTGACAGTGGTGACATCTTACGATGTTCCACTAGTCTTGTGCCTTGTGAGGGATTTGCACTAAGGTTCTAAATTGTGTGGTAACAAGGACTACAACAAAGTGTGCCTTTTGTGATGAGATTCTAAAAGTTTTGATCTTAATATTTCAAATCTACACAAGGATGTTAAATTTTAGATTGAAAAAAAAAAAAAAAACAATAATCGATTAGGAGATCAAATCTCGCAAAGATATACCAAAGAAAGAATGAATACTCCCTCCATTTGATAAAGATTTCAAATCCTACAAATATCTACATAAGGACATTAAATTTCTATCAAATATAGCTACAATTGAAAAATATTGTAGACACCTTGTACCTATGCAAGTCTAGAGAGAGTGACGACCATGGTTAGATTTATAGGAAAGCTAAAGAAAACATTGTTGGTGAAGCACTGGAAAATGGGGCATTCAATAGTATTGAAAGCATACAATTATCCCACAACATTATCATTGTTGGTAAATGGGGAATTCGATAATAGTGAAAGGGTCTCATTTATAAAAACATACATACACTTGATATAGTTGATGCCCTCTCTCATTGCTTCTGATTCCTGGTAGTTGCCTAGTGATTTTTCTAATGGATTCTTTGAAATCCCTCAAATTGTATTTGCTTCCATCAACTTTAATTCCTAAAAACAAACTACCAATTAATATTACACATATAAATTCTCATTTTGTAAAAAAGAGTCAATATGGAAGTAGTATCATAATATATGATCACTTGATGCTTTAAGAACCTTGAGAATGTGTATATTATGTCTTCTATAACTTTGACAGGGAATCTCAGTTGCATCACACACATAATATCTTCATTGTAATACTCATACATAAATATTAGGCTACCTGAACCGAATGATACTGAAAGATCATCTACAGAACCTGAACCGATGGGAAAGATAAATAGCTTGGACATGGACGGAAGGAGGCGGTATGCCAAAAACATGGAAAAAGAATTTTTTAATTAATTAATGTGTAAAAATCACCTACTAAATCGTAATTAAATGCAATTAACTTCCATTAAAGAGTACAATGAAGATATTCCTCAAATACTTTCCATTCCTTAAATTCTATCCAAATCTGTCATCATTGTTGTTGGATTACTGAGAGGGAGGGTGAATCAGTAATGAGCAATTTATACCACTTATAATCCTTTTAACCACAATTTATATTCCTTTAACTTATTTAACATTGTTCATCAGTTCACCATTAATATGTTATTGCATCATATAACATTAACATCCATCAATGTATAATAAACAATAATAGACATCCACACAATGCACAATACTCTAGTATTTTACGTGGAAATCCAATGTGGGAGAAAACCACAAAATGATTTTCTTATATGTCTTTAATAATTGCATTCAAGGAAGCACCAACTTCCAATTCTCCAGCTCCAACTGGAAGGAGGCTCTAACCCCCTAGTTTCTAAGGCTACAACCTGAGGGAAGCTTAAACTCCCCAATTCTCTGGCTACAACCAGAAGAAGGCTACAACCCCCTATGTTCTCCGGCTACAACCACCTATCAATGCCTCGTCCTGCCACCCTGAAATATAAGTGTCAAATGATGAAACCACTGCCACACTGTCACTATGAGACATATCACTATAAACTTGTACCAGTTTATTCCAATAACCCGTCACAACATGTACCAACAACCTATACCAATATGTACCAATAACCTGTAATCAACCTGTACCAACATATACCAAATACAAAAACAACTTGTACCAATACTCCCCTCAATATATCAAATCTGATAACGTAGATCTCATACCCAATATCACAAGAATATCACTCAAACCATGTGCCAACAATTCACATCAATCATGTACATCAACACTATACAAAGATAACCAACAACATGTATCAATCACGTATAAAAAAACAAACCAAAATATGCCTCAACAAGATGTATCAAGATCACCATGTACTTCAAGTATGTATCTCATTCATGTACCCAATCATATACCTCTACCTAATACCAATAACATACACCAAGATAACCAACAAGATACCTCTGGCAATACACCACACTCTTCATAAATCAAATACCATAAACCCTCACATCAACCATGTGCCACAACCTCACTATTATACAACCTCTATCTATACCAATAACTTCAGCAACATACCTCAACCAAAATCCCTCAAACATGAACCAATACTAAACTCTAGTAGATTTGCCTCAGATCAACTCTACAGCAAGCCCTAAACTTCCAAGTGGGAATCCAATAGATTTACAAGGCAAACTCTCAACCAAATTCATAGATTCAACACTACACATATGAAAACCATATTTTTTTCTTCTTGTAGCATTCTACTGTCATGGTTATGCTACTGCAATTCTTCTGCCACGATTTTTCTCACGCGATTCTATTGTCGTGGTTTTGTTATCGCGATTTTTCTCTATCAATGATACCTGCCCAAATAACCTTTCACAAAATAGATATTCAATGATATTCAATAGGTAAGGTAGGTGCTAGTGGGAGAGTCTTTCTCTCTTATTTATACTTCCATGTAGCCTCCTCAAGGGTTTACCTTCTAACCAACTTAACCCAACTTCCTTCTTCTAGGGCTAACCCACTTCTAACCACTTGTCCACTTACAACCACTTTATCCACAAATAGTAATCTCTCCACTTCTAGTTGCAACTAACTTTATTATTTAATTAATTTCCTTTGCAACCACTTTGACTTATCCATAAATAGTAAACTCACCACTTCTTGTTGCAACCACTTCATTATTTAAATTATTTCTCTTTGCAACCACTTTGACTACTTTAATATTTATATATTTTCTCTTTACTCACAACTTCTTGTTGCAACTAACTTTTCTATAATTAGTCAATTCATAACTTCTTTTCTCTTAACTAACTTCTTGTTGCAACCACTTTATTATTTAATTTATTTCTTGGTCAACTAATTTGACTATTCAATATTCTCATCACAACTACTTTACCATAATTACCAAACTCACAGCTTCTTGTTGCAACTAATTTATTTTTTATTATTTTCGTAATGCAACAACTATATCCATGATTAAATCCTAGTTACCATCAAGTTGACTAGTACACTTCTTCTAGGATCTTCTAGAATATTTGACTTCTTTGACCTTCTAGGATCTTCTAGATAACTCATGAGTGCTAATTTTTAATACTTTTCATAGATAATAGCACAAATAGGATCACTAAGAGAAACAAAATCATAAGGTTCACAACATTTTATCCTGGGAAACCCCCATGGGGGAGAAAACCCAACAAAAGCTTTCTTAATATAGATTTCCAATACAATGCCAAGATAGAGACCAAAACACTAGAGATAATCCAACACTAAGCATGTTCCTCTCTCTCCTCCTTCTTGCAATTGCATCTACCTCCAAATGATGCGTACTAGATGAGTGACTTGAGTGAGTGAGTAAGTGAGGCACCATCCTCACTTATTTATACTATCTTGGAGGTGCTAGGGTTGTGTCTCTTCACCAAGATGGGCCGACTTCTTCAACTAGTGGCTAAAACCACTTTAATTATCCCTAGGGGTTGACTTTACAAACAACACCATATAACTATGGTTTGACCAATCCACAAAAAGGGATTTGGTCTTAACAATACCCAGCATGATCAATCCACAAAAGGGGATTTGATCTATAAGAAAATAACTCAAATATAATTAGAATATTATTTGCAGTTACAATATTTCAACACTCCCTCTTAACAAGAAGGGTATTCTACTGACATGACCCAATACAACATCATCATCAGGAGACGGAGAGGGAAACATCATCATCAACATATGTAACATTGACTGACACATCTATAAATCATCGGAATTTTTTCTCGTCGTCAATAACATCATCGTTCACAGCATGGAGTTGGAGTAACATCATCATCCTCATCAGCATGAGGCTAAAGTAACATCATCGTCATCAGCAACATGAAACATCTTCATCCTCATTAGCATGAGTCTAAGGTAATATCATCAACATCATCAACATGAAGATGGAGTAGCATCATCATCATCATCGATATGAAGTTGAAATAACATCATCATCATCATTAACAGCATGAAGTTGAAGCATCAACATTAATAGCATGAAGCTAGACTAAAAATATCACCAACACGAGGTTGGTACACCATCATCAACAACATGAGGCTGGAACAACATCATCAACAAAACGAGGTTGGAACAACAACATCATCGACAACACGAGGTTGGTACAAAATCAACAACAACATAAGGTTGGTACAACAACATCATCAACATGAGGCTGAGACAACAACATCATCGGCATGAGGCTGAGAAAACAACATCATCAATACAAGGCTAAGATAACAACATCATCAACACGAGGTTGAGATAACAACATCATCAGCACGAGGCTGAGATAACAACATCATTAGCATGTGGCCACAGAATGAGGCAAGTGCAACAACAACATTTTTTGGTACTCTGACATACTGTCCTTATCGGACCTTTGGGATCTGCCCAGGAATCAAAATATTCCCTAGGATATAAAATCCTAATGGAGATACCACGTGGTACTATGACAGACCATCCTTACCGAACCTCCTGGATATGCCTAGGAATCAAAATATTCCCTAGGATATAAGATCCTAACAGACCTACCACTATTGACCACAATTGGCATATACATGCACATGTACTCTGATAGACCGTCCTTACCGGACCTTCGAGATCTTCCAAGGGATGATCAATCCCCTAGGATATAAAATACTAACAGAGCTACCTGTTATTGGTCAGGATACTATAGTATTATCAAAATCACTCCCCCTTTCGAGGGTGGCCCTTTCAGACAACCAAAAGCTTGTCTCATAAGTGATCAAACTTCACACGAGATAGAGGCTTGGTCAACACATTTGCAACTTGATCATTTGTTCCCACATATTGGAGCTTTATAGCTCCCCTCTGCACCATATCACAAATGTAGTGATAATGGATCTCTATGTGCTTCGACTTATCATTGAATAATGGGTTCCCCATCATATTTATGCAACTTTGGTTATCACATAGAATCATGGTGGCTTCCATCTCTAGATCAAATAGACATGTTAACAACTTCTGAAGCCATATGGCTTCACAACTAGCGGAACATGTTGCAATGTATTCTGCTTCTTTCGTGCTGAGATCAATATTGGATTGCTTCCTGCTCTGCCATGAATTCATGGTTGACCCCAGACTGAAACAAAATCTTGAAGTTCTCTTTCTATCAGAAACACTTCCAGCCCAATATGAATCAGTATATCCATACAGTCTGAAGTCATGATCTCCAGTACAATCGAGACCATATTCCAACGCACCCTTAAGGTATCTCATCACATGTTTTGTAGCTGCAAGGTGAACACATATGGGCTCTACCAGATACTAACTCAAGGTGTTCACAACAAAATATATATTTGGACTAGTATTCATCAGATACAACAACGAACCAACAATTTGTCTGTACAAAGTAGCATCAACCAATTTTGACGAAGTATCTACCAAGAGCTTCAACTTTGTTTCCATGGGTGAGTTCATGGCTTTACATTCCAACATATCAAAAATCTTCAATATTTCAACTGCATACTTCCCTTGGTTAAGGAATATCTTCTCTAGGCTCTGCCAAACTTCAAGACCTAAGAAATAATGCATCAGGCCTAGGTCTTTCATCTCAAACTCTGCAGCGAGATTCTTCTTACAATCTGTGATGAGCTTTTCTTCTCCAGTTAAGAGTAAGTCATCTACATACAATAGAAATATAACTAGATCATCATTCATAACCTTGAAGTAAAGGTTAGAATCAGCTTTACTCTTGGTAAATCCCAAGCTCGTCAGGGAACCATCAATTCTTCCATACCAAGCTCTAGGAGCTTACTTTAATCCATACAAATCTTTCTTCAACCTACAGACATGAGTCTTTCTATCTTGTATTTCGAAATCAAATTTTCACATCTCATTGTACCAACCTGGTACACTTTCTCAGTTGCAACTCAATCTGCATAATCATGTGCTAGCTCTATGAGATTTCTACAAAAACATTATCTATCTCACTGCCTGAGAGTATGTCCTCTACCCTCTTTGCAACTGTTCCTTTGGGACTGGGACTCTGCACCTACAGCTTCTTTGAAGCTAAGAATCATTGTAGTTGCTGAATTCTGAGAGTAACTCCTCTACTCTATCACAGAAACAACTTCATCTGAAATTGGGAGTGGCTCAATAAATGACACCGAGGGTAGCTTATGTTCTTTCATGGAGGTAACTCAATATCAAGTATAGGGATTGTTCCCCCTGAATCTCATATTATATCATAATCATGTTTTTTCTAGTTGTCTCGATGAATACTGGAACTAATTCTTCAATTACTGGAGCAAGTGTGTCATAGTCTTCTCCCTCTTGTTGGGAGAATCCTATGGACAAAAATCATGCTTTGTACATCTTTATACTATCATATGCAACATGCTTGATTTGTTTGATCAATCTTCAAAGTCACCATTGACTTCCTTTCTATTTTTTAAGGAAAAATACATATCCTAGTTCTTCTGACTAGCTTCCTTCTCTGTCACTGAAACAAGGGAATCTTCCCAAGAGATTGCATGTCTCCTAGAGGCCTCAAAATTTATGATCTAATATTCTCAACTCGTGGCATTTGTATGCCAGTCTCTTCATCTGATCCTTTTTGAGTTTTGATTTTTTCTGAGTCTACAAAAGTTTCATAGTCTCTGCAAGATATACTTGGTGTTGAATACCAAGTCTTAATATGAAAATTTGAGTCAGGCTTCAAGCGAATTCTGCTTCTTTTCAAGGTGGCTTCATTA
>SNQJ01S0043558.1:83983-95454 GCA_010110895.2 Picea sitchensis
AGTTGATGAGTAGTTGACACATGATTGGTACATACTTGTTACATGGTTGGATGCACTTTTTTATTGTACAGGTCGATTACAGGTTGTTTGGTATAGGTTGGTGCATGGTTGATGCACTTGTTTATGGTACAGGTTGAGGTACAATTTGATGCATGGTTGATGCATGGTTCAGGTTTACAACAGTATATCTCACAGTGATAGTGTGGCAGTGGTTCCATCATTATACTTCTACTTCAGTGCGGTTGGATGGGGCAAGGACATGTGGTTGCAGTCGGAGAACATAGGGGGTTGTAGCCTCCTTCTGGTTGTAGCCAAAGAATTGGGGAGTTGGATCTTTCCTCATGTTGTAGCTTGAGAAACTAGGGGGTTGGAGCCTCCTTCCAGTTGCAGCTGGAAAACAAAGGAAGTTGGTGCTTCCAATGAATTTAATTCTTCAAGACATATAAGAAAAAACATTATGCGGTTTTCTCCCGCTTTGGGTTTCCACGTAAAACACGGGTGTATTGTGTATGTGTATGATTGTTCATTTGTTCATTGCTCATTATTGGATGATAATTCTACATTGATTTAATACTTGGATTATTTGGTTAAAAAGGATTATAATTTCTCTATTATTGATTCACCCCCCCCCCCTCTCAGTAATCCAACAGATTCAACACTAAACATATGAAAACCATACCTTTTTCTTCTTGTAGCGTTTTGTTACCACGGTTCTGCTTCCGCGGTTTTGCTTTCACAGTTCTGCTGCCACGAATCTGTTGTCGTGGTTTTGTTGCCGTGATTTTTCTCTATCAATAATACCTTCCCAAATAACCTTTCACAAAATAGATATTCAATGATATTCAATAGGTATGGTAGGTGATAATGGAGAGCCTTTCTCTCTTATTTATACTTCCATGTAGCTTCCTCAAGGGTTTACCTTCTAACCAACTTAACCCAACTTCCTTCTTCTAGGGCTAACCCACCTCTAACCACTTGTCCACTTACAACCACTTTATCCACAAATAGTAATCTCTCCACTTCTAGTTGAAACTAACTTTATTATTTAATTAATTTCCTTTGCAACCACTTTGACTTATCCATAAATAGTAAACTCGTCGCTTCTTGTTGCAACCACTTTATTATTTAAATAATTTCTCTTTGCAATCACTTTGACTACTTTATTATTTAAATAATTCCTCTTTACTCACAACTTTTTGTTGCAACCACTTTATTATTTAATTTATTTCTTGGTCCACCACTTTGACTATTCAATCTTCTCATCACAACTACTTTACCATAATTACCAAACTCAGCTTCTTGTTGTAACTAATTTATTTTTTACTATTTTCTTAATGCAACAACTATACCCATGATTAACTCCTAGTTACCATCAATTTGACTAGTACACATCTTCTAGGAGCTTCTAGAATAATTGACTTCCTTGACCTTCTAAGATCTTCTAGATAACTCATGAGGGTTCTCCACATTCACATGGCCATAAATCTCTAACCATGAGGAGTTATGTGGCATTCCACATATCACCAGAAATGACATGACATGTACTATCCATCTAGAATAGTCTTACCTACATATTCATCGATATTCGTTCCTTTATACTCGATTCCCTTACCCATATCTTATTGTCTTCTTCATGTCTTACCCATGTCCCTTACCCATATCTTTGTGCTACCAAACTTCAATACCAGAGTTCTCCAATGGTTGAAATCAATCTCTAAGTGTTGACATCAATCTACAATATCACTCTCCAAGGGTTGAAATTAATGACAACCAACAATCCAAACCAATTGTCCATCAAACTAAGCCAATTTCTCAACAATTGTCATTAGAAGAATCTATCATCCGACACCCCATTTCCGATAGGGAACACCTATCAACGTAATAAATAGACTATAAAAATTCATTGATAAATGAAATATCTCTTTACAAGGATAACACATAAGTGGATAAATCATCTAGATAGTAAGAGCATGTAAAATAGAGTAACATTTGATGTTATAACAAATGTGAGTGAAAAATAAGTTGTATCATTTTTGTAATAAATGATAATAACAAATTTTTAACAAGTTATAATATTTTTTTCTAAATTGTTAATAAGTTAAATATTTTTAGAAAAATTTATCAACAATTTGTTAAGTTATAATGGATTTTGCTAAAATATTAACTAGCTTTAATGTTTCTTATTAACGAGGCTTTCTTGCCTACATAATTTGTTAGCAAAACAACACAACAAAAATATAATGGTTCTCATTTTCAATATTAAGAACAAGAGAAATAGTTGCAAAGAAGTGAGTCCCTACCTTGTTGATCAATCAATGTGTTGTACAAAATGTTTTAGGGAGTAAAATATTGATTTACCAAGCTGATCCATTTTAATTAATTAGTTAGTTGTCCAACTGCAACTCTATCGGCAGCGAAGGGGAGGACCTTGTAGAACTGGAAGCGCTGGTCTAATGCTTATCACGTTGCCTGGGTGAAGTAACCCACTTTCGACGTTTGGAGAAATTCCCCTATATGTTGATATTAAAATAATTATTAAATTTATTGTAATAATAAATTAATAGTTTGGAAGATTTGATCCCTTCTCATAAAATAAAATAACAACATTTCTAATATTAAAATAAATGTATTAAAAAAGGGATCGATGTTGTCTCCAATAGTTGTTTTTTCTATACCCAAGTAAGTATTGATCAACCAATTAAAGAATATGATAAATCAAAAATACCATAATATGACTTTTAAATTTTTTATTTGTTGAATCTCTCGTGATATTGGGTTAATAGTTTTATATTTAAAATTTTATGAATAGAGTTGGGAAAATGATAGTGGTGTGACCATAGATTGTGAAAAATTGTTGGTGCATATAATAATAAATATTATGTGTTGTTGGGATCACATGATGATCAAAGGAAGGGAGTAGGAATGGTGATTCAGCTAGCTAGTTGGAGTTCATTGTCATGTTCATGCCCATCGCCACCAATAATAAATGGAAATAATAATAACAGGAACAGAGGAGGAGGAAGGATAGTAAGTGTGAAGGCGGGAGAGGTTGGAGGGAAAAAAATAAACTACTATGTCTAAGTAATGACCACGGGGAAGACGAGGTCGTCGTTTCAATTTTGAAGGTAATACATGCCCCCCGACTCCAATTCATACAAAACCATAAGTTCATGTACAAAATATGTACAATATTTCATGTTCCAAACTCCTCAGTGATAGTCGATAGGTTTAACCTTTCAATTGTGATCATGAAATCCTTGTATTTTTTAAGTAACATGCCATACTTTGTCCCCTACTTGGAATGGAATTGAGGTCATTGTATGCTTCTCTTTCCTTTGTTTTGCACTTATTAAAGGCTTATTTATCTAAATTATGTGTTAATTTGACACCTATGATGGATTCAACCTTTGTATAGGTTTTTTTCGTCAGGGAGCATAGGGGACTTGAAATTTTCTTTGCATTTACTAGAGTATAAGCCTACAAAAGGAATTGCTTCAAGAAGTTTGTATTATATAGTTGAAAAGACAAATTAAATATTCATTTAACCAAAACCAATCACATAATAGATGGCATATGTCTTTCCCACGCAACTATGCACCTTCGCATATATACTACACATTTGGCCTTGAAAAGTCACATGAAATTACTACTTTTAATTATTTCAGGTAAGTGTTACAATCCTCCTCCAATTTGAAGTATAATTCTTTATTTTTACTACAAACTGACCAACATTTCTAAGAAGTTTGAATTATAATTCTTTCTTTTTCTTGCAAACCGAACAACATGCCTAAGAAATCCAATACTCCTCCCCTAGAGCACCTCAACCCAATATTCAACCAGGCACTCAGAGACCAGTGAAAAATAAAAAAATTCTAATACTTTTCCATTTATATTTAATAGAAATTTGATAAGTTTTTTTTATGTATATAAATAAAAAAATGTTTTAAGAAGTAATGTTTTCACATAAAGATAATGATTTGATTTTTTTTTTAAATTTAGGTCACTTTGGCAATTCACAATGACAGATTTCTAATACTTTTCCATTTATATTTAATAGAAGTTTGACAAGTTTGTTTTTTATGTATAAAAATAAAAATATGTTTTAGGGAGTAATGTTTTTGCATATAGATAATGGTTTCATTTTCTTATAAAATTTAGGTCGAGTTGTCAATTCACAATCACAGAAAGGCACATGAAAGAACATTTGAACACGTAAACCAAGGGGGTGGATGTTGACATGGATTTTAAAGTCATCCACCTACCACGTGGAGAATATTTAATTAGATCGATACCCTAAGTGCCATCTAGAGGCTTTTTCTTTCCATATGTTTTTCATTCGACCAACTCATTGGTTATGCTTCGCTTAAGGAGGTTTATTCCTATACTTCATTTGACGAGTTTTGTTTTTAATTGAGAATGATTCATTGGTCATTTTTAATGGTTGCACCCTCTTCACTCGAATAAGGGTTGGGACTAGGTATGGAAATTAGTGGGAAACACATAGTAGTTGGACCCATAGATGGTGATAATTTCGGAACAAATTCACCTTCTTCGGGATCTAAAAACACCAAAATGACCAAAAATCCCTTTTGAATAGATAGAGGTGCCACTTCTGAATAACAATGGATTCCAAGGACATGAACACGACATTTTCATGAATTGAGAGAAAAGACTTATGGAGAAAAAAAAGTGTCGAGCCTATTCACTACTAATAAGAGATCTGTAATGAGTAGCATCCACAAGATGCTAATCGGAGTTGGAATGGAGGTCCATTATAGTGGCCAGGAGAGTGAGAGCTAGATTACAATCCTCTATGTGGTCAAAATATCCAAATCACGTTGAGGCAAGGAGAGGGGTTGAAGATTGAGAGATTTGAATACTATGGTTAGTGACCAATATTAGTGGGTTCTTTAAGGAAGGATGTGGGTTTAGGGATGGTCTTGTGTAAATACCTCAAAACTCATAAATTCAGTTTGCAAAGGGGGGTTTCCTACTGTCGAGAACATAGTTCTAAGTAAATTGGATGCGGTAGGGAATATATCCTTGAATACCTCTATAAATCCCTGTTGGATGGACGCCCAAATTTTTATAATTCTTGTACTGTTATTTTTGTTACTTGATAAGGTTTTAGATAGAAAAATTGGTAAAAAAATTCATACCCATTCCAATCGAGATTGGAATTAAATGTTTTTGGTTTTTGATGCTACAATACTTACACGGTGTATGAATATAGATCCAACTCTAATGTGACACACTTTTACCCTTTTCAATCTCAATATCATATAAAAAAGGACCCTAATAGCCCCATTCTTGAATGGCAAGTTCTTCATTTCAAATTCTTCCCTACCTTGTGTTGGATGGCTAACAATTACATTTGTGGCACTAAGTACTAATACCCTAAAAGGGGATGGGCTTGAAATATTTCACATGCATTTGATTTGGTCTTTTGGTGTGCGCTATCATTTACAATTACAAAGATTGAAATGGTATTGAAATTGTATTTTAGTTGAATTACAAAGAGAAGATTGAGATGGTATTGAAATGGTATTTCAGTCGCATGTGTGTTTGTAGGATTTATGAAGTTTGTGTATCTCCCAATAGCATACAATAAAATAGAAGGTTGGAAACAAACAGTTATTTGCAACTACAACAACCTTGAGGTTGCTAGCCACAATATATTTGACAGACGTAGAGGCACTACATCAATTCCATCTATACTTGGAATAATTTCACCCTAGAGGAGCAGGTGAAGGTCTTGGTAGCTCACTTATCTTTTATTTTTCATGTCTATCATTTTCTAGTTAATATTTAACCATCATATTGTATGATCTAATCTGAATGAAAATAGAACAAAGATAAAGAGGATGGAGTCTACAAATACAAATTTGTGAGTCTAAATAAGAAGGTAAGTTATGTTATTAGCCCTTATTCTATTTTCACCTTATTGATGTAAATATAAAGTTATCAGGTAATCTATGTTATTAGCTATGATTCCAATGATGCACGACTTGTTTCGAAGACCATGGTCTTGGCCACTTCATGGAGCTTGAGTTGGTCAAGAAGAAATTTCACCCAGGCTCACTTTTGCATTCTCCCCTAAGACCTCGACAACCAAAACTTTGTCCAGAATATGATGGAGATGTGTTAATTCATGAAAAGGATTCAAACTAAGCTAACATGTTAATGATTTTCTCTTTATTTTCTTGAGAAAAACCAATTGAAGATTACACATTTTAGTATGACTAAGACCTGATATACTCACTTGTTGCAACATATTCTATGCTCTAGCTCCATCTCCCAGCTCCCTATGATGGAGGGTCGGACTATGATGTTTAGGATGGAGATGATCAGGGATAACGGTGGGGAGGGTGATAGTTGTGGGGAGGTGGTGAGTCGATGAGGAGATGRAAAACTTGGACATGAGAATACAAATTTTCTACTATAGAGCCTCGATTGCAGCATCGTCAAAGCCATTATTGTAGGGGCGGTCATGCAAGCTTGAATCGTAGATATTTATTTTTACATAGGCACAAGAGATACCATAAATGAAGGTATCTAGTGTTTTCCCATAAAACTCCACTTTAAAGAGATTTGCTAATAATTCCATACAATTATTCGCTAATTGATAAACTATGCTTGTAAGGTTGTCATGGATCAATCCTAATTGATTGTATAAAGGATCTAGACTAGCCTTCCCACGAAAACTTGCACCACCCTTCCCAAAACCTACATGCAATTGAAAAAATGTAAAATGTAATAAGTATATAAAGCAGTGACTATAAGCGGCTCCAGGCTGCTTCAGACATCAAATGAAAAGGAAAATTTAGACATTGACATCAACTACAGTTTTTGACGAATGTGACAATGTTTCATTAATGACAAACCTAGGAGATTAATGAAAACCTATAATTCATCCAATGAAATTTTTTTTTTTTCTCTTTTTAAAATTATTTTAAAAGAATGAAAATTATGGAGAAAAATTTTCCATCCACCAGGGGATAATCAGTCCCATCGGGATAATCAGTCCCATCAATCATGTTTGACCAATAATAAATTCAATTTTTGAAATTTTATAAAATATTAAAAGTATTTTAAAAATAACAAAAAAATAACCAAAAAAAATGATAACATGTGAGGTCAACTTAGGTAATAGGTGATTAACTATCGTTGACCATGGGGTGAAATATAGAGTCCCTGGCCAGAGGCGAGGACTAATAAGAAGCACCATTTGGTTATTATACACAGTGTGAGGTTAGAATTAAAAATAAGAACCACCATTTTGTTATTATACACAATGTGAGGTTAGAAATTTCCATCTACACACTTATTATCATCACTTGATATGGATTATATACTTTTGTTTTGTTTATCATAGTAATTTTATATCATGAAAAAATATTTTAAAAATATTAAAAATTGTTTTTATTAAATTTAAAGATAAAATTGTTATTTTCATTTAACTGATCTTATAATTTAAAATTAATTGATATTATACTTTAGAATCTAAAGCTTAAGAGTATTAAATCAAATTTAAATAAAGTAAGTATCATATTATAGTAAATTCACTATCAAATTCCAATAATAACAATATTGGATCCAATAATGTTAATATTAGTTTTGAATACTCACACATTTATTTAAGTATGATATTATATTATATATATATATATATATAGTAAGTGAGTATAGGAAACTATATTCCTGCAAAAAGATTATGATACAAAAAAGGGGGGCCTCTTGGTCTGCCTAGTAGGAAACCAGACGAGGGATTCCCGAGTTGTGCTTACTGATATATATATATGAGGGGAGGGACTGGTCTGCCACCAGGGGAAACCAGGCTAGTCCCACCATAACCAGTTTTAAAAGGAAAAGCAACATTGACATAAAAGGAAAAAATATGCTACACCAACCTACTAGGCCCGAGAGGGTCGTGACCGAACTAACCATTCGACTAACCATTCACTAGTCCAGGACAATGATGTTTTTCTCCCCGCCATCCACCTGGCTCTTGTTTTCCTCCTTCTGAGGGATCGTGCGAGTCTTACTGATGTGGGCTAGCACACTGTTTCCATCGGCTGGTGTGATATCCATGTGGTGGACATAGCGCAGATAAAGGTGAAATTGAGCAGCCAACCGCTCCAGCTTAGATTTCTGGTCCTTCTCAACCTCAACCAATAGCCTGGTAATGGTTTCCAAGTTGTTGATGCGACTCAGGCTTTCTTCCATCATTTTCTTGAGTTCCTTGTTATCCTCTGGTCTGGCGTCTTTCGTTTCCGAACTCACTTTACCAATCATCATCTTAGTTAGCCACACCATCTCCATTGTTTTATGGTAGAGGGTTTCCCTGGGTTGTGTGGCCCCCGGATCAGTTACCAAGTCTACTTCCTGTGCCAGTGCATCCCATGCTTTGCCTTTGCTTCTTTCTTTTATTTCCTTTTCCCAGCGGGTAATGCTCTCTTTTCCTTTCGACGTTACCAGAGTTTGGAAGGTGCCCGCCGCCTCTTTTTCCACCTGCTCCATTCTTGACATCCGTCGTGGACTATTCGGGACTTCCTTTCCAAGAGGGTTCCTCTTCCTGTGTGTTCGCTTCATTCGCATCTTCCCACTGGGTCTGTCACAGCTCCTTTGTTKTTTATTCATCCTATACCTCCCTTCACAGCGATTCTTTCTTTCCCTGTCCTTGTATCTGTGGTAGTGCCTGATGTTGCGCTCCTTCTGTTTGTGGCTATTTTTGTTGTTGTTCCTCTTATTGGGCTTATCTTGCTGCGATCTTGTCCTTCCAATCATGGTTGTCCCGTAGTAGTAATCACTCCTGGCCTTTATTCYAGTTGAGGTTCGTATGATCATGMTGACTCACCTTTTATCYTTGTACGAGTCCCTTCCCCTRCTCGTATGATATCCTACCRTTCTGCTCTTCGTATCTGTACTTTTTCATGGAGGATCGGGTCTGGGCCATGTCACTCCCTCATGCCTTACGTCATTCGTTATATGTGGTTTGTCGTATGTCCTTTCACTCTTTCCTTCTCCGCTCCTCTTTATGTCACTAGGGTCTTGTTGTCGTACTCTCGCCTGATGTTGATGCTGATCCTGCATGTTGATTGGTGACCGAGTGTTCGACAATCATATCTTGCCTAGGTTCCGCATGCCCGCCGTTGGGCCTTGCACTTCCCTTCTCGATGTGACCTTCCTTGCTTAACCTTCCTTCACGATATTTTTTCGCTAGTTGGGTGCAGTCTGTTCTGAGTTAACCATTTGGGATGTTGATCTAGGTAGTTTCTAGTTTTGGACCTTCCTTATCCACCCCCTCATTGGCTAGTATGTCCGTCAGGCCATTCGATGACCTGCGGACCCAATGCAACTCCACTATGTTTAGAATTTTTAGATTCTCTTGGATTTTCTGTAGGGAGAGGGCTAGGCTCCAGTGTCTCTGAACCTTGCCCACTCTGGTGCAATTCTAGAGTCTCTTCGTCCTGTTTATAACCAGGGTGGAATCGCCTTCCATGATTGTGTTTGTCATCCCCTTGTGCTTTAGGATTTCAAGGCCAAGCTCCAGGGCTCCAAATTATGCTACGTTGTTGGTTGAGTTTCCCATACTCCCATCGAACAGTGGGATGATGTTACCACCACTGTCTCTGATCACCCTTCCCATCCCTGCCACACTTGGGTTGCCTTTTGTTTCCCCATCAAAATTTAGTTTGAGGGACCCCAAAGGGAGGGGGTCTAGTTGTTGTATCCTATTTGGAGTTGCGGATCCCACGCAACCGTTGTGTTATTGCGCCCATCCTTTAGGTGGAAAAACTCAAGGATGCGGGCGTCCTGGTCAATAAGTTGCGTTGTTTCCTTCTTGCAGTTGTAGCTCTACATCGTGTCTTGTATTTGTGAGATTATTTCCTCCTTGGGCTTCCCTTATGGTACGCTTTCATTCTTGAAGATGCGTTGGTTCCTTTCTTTCCATATTTCCCAGATTATCATCCCCGACGTTAGTTCCCAACAGAAATTCACCATTTCATTTTTGTTGTAACTCTCATTCCAATTGTTGATGGTTGTGCTAATGTTGCCCTGGATCCTATTGGATTGGCGATATATATCGGCCACTTAGTCCCATAGCTCTGTTGTGTAACTGCACTCATCGAGGAGGTGATTGGTTGTTTCCTCCTTATCTTGACAGGGGTGGCAGCGAGAGGGACCTATATACCCCCATTTCCTGAGATTTTCCCAGGTTGGAATTCTATTGTGGAGTACTAACCATTCGAACAATTTGATTTTTGACCATTGGGGGTTGTGCCAAATATTTCCCCACTGTTGCGTCGGGTCCTCTTGATCCTGGTCTGCGATGTAATGACATGCTTCTTTTAAGTTGAATTTCCCACCATTTTCCTTGCCCCACCTTAATTGATCTTCGTCCTCTGAGACTGTAGTTTTCCTTTTCCCCAATACCTCTTCCACCTCTTTCATTTGGGTTGTGATACGATCTCCATTTTAGGGGTTCAGTTTATCCCAGGTCCTCCATATGTCGCTATCAAATCTTTGCTTCCAATAGTGATGGATTTTTGTTTTACCTTTGTGACACCATGTTTCCCCCAGTTTGTAAATATAACTATAAATGGCCAAAAGACTATGGCAAACTTTATATATGTGAATATTGATTCAATGGACCTTTGTTTGAAGGGTAAACAAATGTGAACCTAATTATTTACTAAGAAAATGGACAAGTGTTGCATGAATAATGGAAGGGGGGTGTACTTAGAAAGACCATGAATGTTATACAATGAGAGGGTGAAGGGGACCAGGAATGGTTGCGTTAACTTTCACCAAACCAGTGCTTACTGGATTTAATTGCTCGGGACATGAACCATCCTCTGACCCAGACATGAATAACAGTCAGGCTGGTGGGTGGGAAGACTTCCTCAAGAGTTAATGAGGGATGGGGTGTGTAAGAACTCATCCGTAAGGCTTCCATACTTGACTGCTGACTGGGAATTTGGGCCACACGTGACCCTGTTGAAAGAAGAAAGAAGGGAAGGTGTGGTGGGAAGAGGGGAAGAACACACCTGCGAAGAGTGCAGAGACGGGAAGTGAATCTTGGGGATTCAAGGAAGAATGGAAAAACTAAGCGTTATGGACACCGGAAACGACAAAGAAGGTTATGATACAAGTTGATAAACGAGTCTAGTCCTCCTTGCTTGGTATCGTGTAAACCATTGCTAGGATTCTACGGAAAGAGGAGAGTAACCTCTGTCCCTATTGTGGCTGAGCGAGAAGAAAAGGTTGTGTTGCAAAGCATCGTGGTCTAGCTCTGTAGTGGCTAGTGGTAAATCCGTTTGGAGTGACTGAGCCTACGATTGAGTGGAAACGGGCACCCCTTCCAGTAGTCGCTTCACATTGTCTCATTCTAATAACTATTTATCAGCCTTAATTGTTGAGTTAGAATGATGAATGATTTCTTGGTTTTTACACACACACACACACAC
>SNQJ01S0043558.1:96795-108551 GCA_010110895.2 Picea sitchensis
TGAATACACATACCTATATGACACATGACTAGAGAGAGACATATTTGCCTTGAGTAAAGGTTATATATGAGGATGCATGCACAGGGTACAGTTACAGTCTGGATACAGTGACAGGTTACATATCTATGTGAAAGAAGTTACAGCGGATAAAAAAATTTCAAGAAAAAGGAAACCCTAGTTTTCAGAAGGCATACACAAGATGCATAACAATTTGGTAGCATACATACGTGGGCTACATAACATATAGGGCGCGTACATACGCGGGATGTAGCACTATAGGTCGCGTATCTGTTGTATTTTTGTAGATATATGTTCAGTTCAGGTACAATTTGATTACAGGGAAGTTGTACATATTGGATATAGATCAGTGGTACAGGTTGATACAGTTGTACAACAGTATATCTCACAGTGACAGGTTGAAAGTGGTTCCATATTTCGACTTATACTTCAGGGCGGTTGGACGAGGCAAGGACAGGTGGTTGTAGCCACCTTTTGTTTGTAGCCGGAGAACACAGGGGGTTGTATCCTCCTTCTGGTTGTAGACAGAGAATTGGGAAGTTTGAGCTTCCCTCAGGTTGTAGCCTGAGAAACTAGGGGGTTGGAGCCTCCTTCCAGTTGCAGCTGGAAAACAATAGAAGTTGGTGCTTCCAATGAATGTAATTCTTCAAGACATATAAGAAAAATCATTATGTGGTTTTCTCCCGATTTGGGTTTCCACGTAAAACATTGGTGTATTGTGTAGGTGTGTGATTGTTCATTTCCTATTGCTCATTATTGGATAATAATTATACATTGATATAACACTTGGATTATTTGGATAAAAAGGATTATAATTACGTTATTACTAATTCACCCCCCTCTCGGTAATCCAACAATTGTTTTCAGAGCAGGTTCCTTCAGAAATCAGTTTAACCACTGAAAGGTAGATCATGGAAAGTACCAACTTGTATAAAAATGGAATACCACAGTTTGATGGACATAAGTATGCTTTTTGGAGCATAAGGATGAAGACATATATACAAGCACATGGATTTCAAGTTTGGCAATCAATTGTAGATGGATACACAACACCAACAGTTCCACCAACAAATGAGAAAGAAATGAAACTCGATGAGAATAATTCCAAAGCTACAAATGCACTTTTGAATGGTCTCAGTGATACGGTATTCACCAAAGTTGCACATTGTAAATCCGCTAAAGATATTTGGGACAAGCTTCGAAATATTTATGAAGGAGATACAAAAGTCAAAGTAGCAAAGCTTCAAACTTACAGAGGTCAATTCGAACAACTAAAAATGAAGGAAGATGAGAATATTGCAACCTACTTCTTACGAGTCGATGAAACAGTGAATGCAATCATAGGATTGGGAGAATAAATCGAAGAATATGTAATTGTTCAAAAGGTATTGAGATCTCTTCCTATGATATTCAACCTAAGATATCAGCACTAGAAGAAAGATTGGATATAAATTCAATAAGCATGGATGAACTGCATGGAATATTCACAGCATATGAAATCAGAACTGAACAGGAAAATCCAGATATAAAAGAAGCAGCCTTCAAAGCATCCAAAAGATCAAAGAAAAAGAACAAATGATCACAAAATTGAAGGTTCAAATAGAAGAAGATAAAAGAATTGAAGAAACACTCAAAGAACAACTAGAAGGAAAGGAGAAGATCATTGGAAAGTTGGAAGCAGAGATATTCACACTAAGCAAGGATATTCAAAAGAAATATATATAGAATAGCTCAAAAGTTCTGGATGACATTATCAGCAGTCAAAAATCTCATCTTGACAAGTCTGGACTCGGATACAATCACATAGAAAAGGGATCAATCTCCAAAACAACAGAGCAAGAAACAAATCCAAAAATCTATGAAGAAACAATCAAAGTGGATAGGAAGAGATACAAGGAAGATTACAAGGACACTCCTCCACCGAGAAGATTCACATTTCAGAATCAACAACAGACAAGAAGGCCTCGAGAAGAAGAAGGATTCATAAGAGCACCTCCTTTCATAATATCTTCAACTCCCAGGTATCAAACTGTTTTTTTTGGTTTATGTTATGCATGTAATAATTTTGGACATAAAATTGTGAATTGCAGAGCTAACAACAGGAACAATAACAACTTTGAGATTCATACACAAAGGGGTTATTCAAGAAGACCTGGTGAAACACAAAGAAGAAGTTACAACAAGTTTGAATCTTTGAGCACTGAAGTGGAATGTTACAAATGTAACAATTTTGGACACCTGGCCAAAGATTTCAGAATGACATTCCCTCCTAAAGAACCTCAACAAAATAACAATAGTCACAGACAAGAACCTCAGAAAACAACATGGATAAGAAAGCAAGATCAATATAGCAATGAAGAATTCAAATTCGCTCTACAAGCTAAGCAGAAGAAACATGGTTGGTATGTTGACAGTGGGTGTTCAAAACACATGACAGGTGACAGAGAAAAATTTCTTACATTGTGAAAGGAAAGAAATGGATCAGTCTCCTTCGGAAATGATAATTCAACCAAAATCATTGGATAAGGCACAGTTCGAATTGGGAAAAAGAATGAAAAGGCACAAAATGTTCTACTGGTAGAAAATATGAAACACAATCTTCTAAGTGTGAGTCAAATGTGTGACCAAGGTCATAAAGTTACTTTCGATTCACAAAAGTGTGAGATAAGAAGAGAAGGTTCAGGGAAATTGGTCGGTACATCTGCAAGAACTTCAAACAACATATATGTGTTAAGTGAAATTGGAAATGAAAAGTTTTATCTAGGAAAGGAAGATGAAAGTTGGCTATGGCACAGAAGAATGGGTCACATGAATTTTGATAACCTTGTCAAAGTCAACAAAAGAGAAGCAGACAGAGAAATGCCCCAGATCACGAAACCAGCCAACACTTTATGCAAGCATTGTCAACAAGGAAAGCAAACAAAGACCAGGTTCAAATCAAAGGAATATTCAACAACAAGACCACTGAAAATTGTGCATACTGATCTAGTTGGACCAACTACAACAAAGGTCTTAAAAGGTGAGAGATACTTTATGTTATTAGTTGATGATTATACAAGAATGTCTGCAGTTTGCTTTCTAAAGAACAAGTCAGAAGCTTTTGAAAACTTCAAGATCTACAAGGAAATGGTTGAAAATGAGATGGATTCAAGAATCAAATGCTTGATATCTAATAATGGAGGAGAGTTAACTTCAAAGGAATTTATGGACTACTGCAGCTGTCATGGAATAAAAAGGCAATTCTCTGTTGCTAGGACACCTCGACATAATGGAGTTGTTCAAAGAAAGAACAGGATAGTATAGGAAATGGCTCGAACTATGCTAATGGATTCCAAATTGACAGATATATTTTGGACACAGGCAGTGCATATAGATGTTCACATTCAAAACAAAGTAATGCTTAGAAAAAACACTAATAAAACTCCCTACAAGCTATGGAAAGGAAGACCAACAAATGTGAAGCACTTCAGAGTTTTTGGAAGCAAATGCTACATCAAAAGAGAAGATGGAGGAATGGGAAATTTTGACTCATGTGTGGACAAAGGAATACTTGTTGGTTAATCAAGTACAAGGAAAGCATACAAGTGTTACAATCTAAGATTGAACAAAGTTGTGGAAATAATCAACGTAACAATTGATTAAATAGGCAGACCAAAATCAAAGGAAGAAGAAAACAAATCAATGGAACAAATTTTCGAAGAAGAAGATGAAAAAGAAGTAGAAGAGGAAGATGAAGAGAATCCGACAGAAGAAAAAGAGAAAGTTTAGCAAGTGTCTCCAAAGACACCCAATAAACGAGTACAGAAGAATCATCCTTCAGATCAAATTATCGGGAACAAAGATGCAGGAGTTGAGACTAGAAGAAGAATCTGCAGGCTGCTAGAGCATGGTACTCCAGACTGGATAAGTATCTGCAGTAGGCAGGGTTCAGAAAAGGAAGTGCAGACAACAACCTCTACATCAAGGTAAGTCAAGGTAATATTTTATTAATTGAAGTTTATGTTGATGATATTATTTTTGGTAGTGATGATGACAAGTTAAGCCTGAAATTTGCAAAATATATGCAGAATGAATTTGAAATGTCGTTACTTGGAGAACTACCCTTCTTTATGGGACTTCAGATACGTCAAAGAAACTAAGGAATTTTTATTTCTCAAACCAAGTATATCAGATAAATTCTAAAGAGGTTCGGAATGGAAGATTGCAAACTAGTTATTAATCCCATGCAAACCAGTTGTAAGTTCAGCAAAGATGATGATTTGAAGTCTACAGATCATAGGCAATACAGGTCAATGATTGGCAGCCTACTATATGTGAAAGTATCAAGACCATATGTAATGCAGGAATTTGGACAGGTGGAATGATTTCAAGCAGCACCAAAGGAATCACATGTATTAGCAGTAAAGAGGATTTTTAGATATCTCAAAGGAACAAAAGAGTTTGGATTATGGTATCCAAAAGGAAAAGATCTATCACTTATTGCCTACGATCGACGAAGCACCAGTGGAGAAGCATTCTACTTAGGTGAGTGTTTGGTATCATGGCTAAGCAACAAACAATCATCAGTATCTTTATCTATAGTTGAGGCCGAGTATATTGCAACAACATCATGTTGTACACATGTTCTTTGGATGAAACAAACTCTGACAAATATACAAGTTGAGTATGATGAACCCATTCCAATCTATTGTGATAATACAAGTGCCATCAGTATCTTGAAGAACTCGGTGATGCACTCCAAGACAAAGCACATTCCAATCAAGTATCACTTTCTACGGAAGCAGGTTGCAAAAAAGAACACCAGAGTTGAGTATGTGGGCACAAAATAACAAGTGGCAAACATCTTCACAAAACCACTTCCACGGGAATCCTTTGAATATCTTCACCAGAGACTTGGAGTTATTTCTACTCCAAAATGAATGCTTTTTGAATGCTTATCTTATATGTCTCAGATTTACATGAGGAAGCACCGTAAGAGGACAGTTCATTCAGGGGGAGAAACCCTGGATGGAAAGATGCCTTTGCCATTGATGACAAAGGGGGAGATATTTATCAGATGTAAAGGACAGAGGCAGAGGACAAAGGCATGGTTCTGGGGGGAGAAGATTTATCATATACAGAGGACAGAGGCATGGTTCTAGGGGGAGAAGATTTATCAGATACAGAGGATAGAGGCATGGTTCCAAGGGTAGCATGAGTGATATGATTTCAGTATTGCATCAGAGTGTTGACATAAATGCCAAAGGGGGAGATTGTTGATTAAGGTTGGTTGTCATTGATGTCAACCCTTGAAGAAAGCCCTGTAGCACAAGGTTTGGGTAATGGACACAAGTTTGTTTGATGTAAAGATGACTCATTATTTTCTTGTCATGGTTGATAAGAAGTAAAAATGGATGAACTCCAAAGTGGTCCCCTTATGGTGAAAGCCCTCACGGGAAGACGTTTTTTGGAGTGAGAGAAACCATGCTTATTTGAGGAATAATGACTACACAATTTCTTTTGCCAATCACAGTTAGAGAGTTATGACCATATGAAGTTGGAGAACCCCTCATAAGTCTTATAGAAGCTCCCAAGGGTCAAAGTGCTTTGCAAAAGAAATTGTTTTAAATGAAGAAACCCTAAAATAAGGAAAGTGTAAGGCTACATGAAGATATAAATAAGAGGCAAAGATCACTCATTATACACACACTTGTACTTATTGTATATCTATTTTATTGTGTAAATATTCTTGTAAATACTTGTGGATACATCTGAAGTGGCGAACGTCTGACGTAGCACGAAGGGTTGACGGCGAAATTCTTGGAATTACAGCAAAACCCTATTTTCTGAGGTGTACACAGGTTGTTTGTGTACAAGGTGCATACATGTTGAGTTATACGCGGGTTGTCTGTGTACAAGTTGCGTACATGTTGAGTTATACGTGGGTTGTATGTGTACAAGGTGCGTACATGCTGGTAAATCCATGGAAACTTGAAGAGATGAAGATGCATAGGTTCTATATTTTGAGATCAAGCTCCTAGGAAGGTCTAAAGTGACCAGATACATTAGATCCTTCCATTGGTTCAAAAGGTATGTCTTATTTCTATGAATAGTTGGATTTTGATGTATGCATGAGGAATGGCAATGGAGATTTGAGGATTCTCCCTAGAGAGACTAGTGGCTTCATGGGATCATCTGCATAAGTCAGATCTACAGAAATACAATGTTGGTATATTCATCATTGATACTTCTTGTGAGGCACATCTTGTATTTCTTGGCATATGGCTAAGGGTTTTATGGTACATGGTTGAGAGCTTGTATTTGTGTAGTAATTAATGTATTGAGAGACTGCATATCAGAAAGGGGTTTATCACTAAGATCATGTGAGGGATATTATACTTGTTCATGAATACACATACCTATATGACACATGACTAGAGAGAGACATACTTGCCTTTAGTAAAGGTTATATATGAGGATGCATGCACAGGATACAGTTACAGTCTGTATACAGTGACAAGTTACAAATCTATGTGAAAGAATTTACAGAGGATCATAATTTTTCAAGAAAAAAGAAACCCTAGTTTTCAGAAGGCATACGCAGGCTGCATAACATTTTGGTAGCGTACATACGTGGCTTGCATAACATATAGGGCAAGTACATACGCGGGCTACAGCACTACAGATCATGTATCTGTTGTATTTTTGTAGATACATGTTCAGTTCAAGTACATTTTGATTACAGGGTAGTTGTACATATTGGATACAGGTCAGTGGTACAAGTTGATACAGTTGTACAGCAGTATATCTCACAGTGACAGGTTGATAGTGGTTCCATCATTCTACTTATACTTCAGGGCGGTTGGACGGGGCAAGGACAGGTAGTTGTAGCCACCTTCTGGTTGTAGTTGGAGAATACAAGGGGTTGTAGCCTCCTTGTGATTGTACCCAGAGAATTGGGGAGTTGGAGCTTCCCTCAGGTTGTAGCCTGAGAAACTAGGGGGTTGGAGCCTCCTTCCAGTTGCAGCTGAAAAACAAAGGAAGTTGGTGCTTTCAATGAATGTAATTATTCAAGACATATAAGAAAAAACATTCTGTGGTTTTCTCCCGATTTGGGTTTACACGTAAGACACCGGTGTACTGTGTATGTGTGTGATTGTTCATTTCCTATTGCTCATTATTGGATAATAATTCTACATTGATATAACACCTGGATTATTTGGAAAAAAAGGATTATATTTACGCTATTACTGATTCACCCCCCCTCTCATTAATCCAACATTGTGGACCTTTTGAAGTTCTAGATAGAGTGGGACCTGTAGCCTATAGGCTAGCACTTCCTCCCACAGTAAAAGAACATAGTGTTTTCCATGTTTCATTATTGAAGAAATATGTACATGATTCTAATCATATAATTGATTGGTTTGTGATCTAGGTGGAACCGTAGGGAGAATTTCTGCCAGAACCTCAATGCATACTAAACAGGAAGGATACCCCACTAAAGAGCCGAACCAATGCAGAGGTCAAGGTGCAGTGGAAACACTTTGGCCGAGATGAGGCCACATGGGAAATGGAGGATGCCATGAGACAGGCATACCCATTTTTGTTCACTTCTGTACATATAGGACATGTTAATAGATAGAACATCGAGGACGATGTTCCTTTAAGGGGGAGGGAATTGTCACACCCTATTTCCCCCAATTTGTAAATATAGCTATAAATGGCCAAAAGACTATGGCAAACTTTATATGTTTGAATATTGATTCGATGGACCTTTGTTTGAAAGGTAAACGAATGTGAACCTAATTATTTACTAAGAAAATGGACAAGTGTTGCACGAATAATGGAAGGGGGGTGTACTTAGAAAGACCACAAATTCTATACAATGAGAGGGTGAAGGGGACCAGGAATGGTTGCATTAACTTTCACCAAACGAGTTCTTACTGGATTTAATTGCTCAGGACCAGAACCGTCCTCTGACCCAGACATGAATTACAGTCAGGCTGGCGGGTGGGAAGAACTATTCAAGAGTTAATGAGGGATGGGGTGTGTAATCACTCATCTGTAAGGCTTCCAGACTTGACCGCTGACTGGGAATTCAGGCCACACATGACCCTGTTGAAAGAGGTGAGAAGGGAAGGTGTGGTGGGCAGAGGGGAAGAACACGCCTGCGAAGAGTGAAGAGACGAGAAGTGAATCTCAGGGATTCAAGGAAGAATGGAAAAGCTAAGCATTCTAGACACCAGAAATGGAAGAGAAGGTTATGATACAAGCTAATAAACGAGGCTAGTCCTCCTTGCTTGGTATCATGTAAACCATTGCCAGGATCCTGTGGGAAGAGGAGAGTAACCTCTGTCCCTATTGTGGCTGACCGAGAAGAAAAGGATGTGTTGCAGAGCATCGTGGTATAGATTCGGGGTGGCTAGTGGTAAATCCATTTGGAGTGACTGAGCCTACGGTTGGATGGAAATGGGCACCCCTTCCAGTAGTCACTTCACGTTGTCTGATTCTGATAAGTCTTTCTCGGCCTTAATTGTTGAGTTAGAATGATGAATGATTTCTTGGTTTTTACACATCTATATATATATATATGAACATCTCTGTGTGAAATTGTTATGTTATGTGTATGTTTCCATCTCCTTGGTAACTCATACTTCCTACTGATACACTATATGCCCAACTTCACTCCGGAGGGCTTCTCGGGCATAAGTTGTAAAATGGTCGAGATAGGAAATGCCGTGTAGATCTTAAACCACCCATCTAAAGAGAATACTCTCCCCTGACCCCTGTGCCGTGTGAATTTCCAAACCCAAGTCCCTAACCCGTACAGGGTGAGAACTCAGGAAAATAGTGATAGGAAAATACCGAAAGGGAAAGGTTTTCCTTCTCTGAAGGATGAATGAACAAGATCCATCCGAAAGGATTCAAGGGCATTCATGGTCGTTGGCTATGGGAAAGAGCGTGGGAGTTAACCCCTCCAGCCCCTCGTATCCACGAGTCCTGAGTTCGCATATCGGGAAAATTATGGGTTGGTGCGACCAAAAACCTCTGAAACCCAAAGTCGCAAAGTAACATGGACCGTTGATCTATGGATCCTTTGGGACCCACCTCGACCGTTGTATCTGCGAATTCAAAGTTTGTGCACAGGGAGAGAAAAAATCTCGTTCGTCGGATCTGGCGTGGAGGACCATAGCCGTCAGATCCATAGGAGCGCAAGCCGTTGATTTGGTGCTCCGAAATATCAATAATTTGGGAGTCGAGAGAACAAAGGTGAATCATATTGGGAGTTCCGATACGCGAAATCCCAACACAATCTAGACCATTAGATCGTGGAAGAATTGGGACCGTTGATCTGTCGCAAGGAGATATCGAGGGAAGGGAGGTGAGTGGCCCTCCAACTTTATGAAACATGAAGTCTTGATAAGAGCTTGAGGTTGAGCCCCAGGTCACAGCCGATGGTCATACAAAGGAGTATATAGCAAGAGTTAGGCTCATTTCAGGAGATCAGAGATCGGGAGAGTCAAGGTGACTCACACGCAAGGACTCGATACATGATTTCACGATGCGCCTTTTAGTTAGGCTTGTGGTCACGGGTAGTGGTCACGTGGAGGGGGCTTGCGCCTGGTGCTTTTTCTTGCAGGAGAACAAAAGACGAAAGGTTAGAGGATTTACACTATAGAAGCTCCTTCAGAAGGGTGGGTGTGTTACAACCTTGCATTGTCATTTCCTGTTGTAGTTCCTCCCTGTCTGGGTGTTCTATTATGGGTTCCTGTTGCCATGCATCCTCTAAAAATCTGGTTGTTTGACCATTCCTGACTTCCTAGAAGATGTGTTTTTGGATCCAGTTCTTGTTGCACTAGGATAGATCCCAGATGGATGAGCCCTCCCTTGTTCCCATGAAACAGATATGGTCCTGATCATTGATGTTTGGGCATAATTGTCCTTCTAGAGGTTTTTCCATGGTACTGAGTCGTCGTTGACCCATATCCACTAGAGTTTTTCCCCGTAGGCTTCATTGGTTACCTGTGGGTCTTGTAACCCCAGACCTCCTTTTCCTTTTGGTATGCATACCTTCTCCCAGGCTTCCAGTGATCCAGGAGGCTCCCAGGTCTCAAAAAATGATCAAAAATCAAATTTCTCAGAATTGGATGAAACCAATTCCATTGCGACCGGCTCGTCGCACTGATTCCAACAATATATTCACTTTCTAAAATATGATTCATATGCGAGAGTTATCACATTCTAATTGTATTCTCAAACAGGTAAAAAGTCAAAGGTCAAGCTGACAATGTTGATGTCAGCATGACGACAGCATGACATCACCAACGACACCTCATGATGCAGAATTGGACCAATGGCAGTGTGACAAGTGGCAACAGTTGACTGGATAGATGTGGATGGCAGATCCAACCAGAATTGGACACATGGAAAAATTTGGTCAAATGTTGAGGTTCCATGTGGCCCAGGAATGGGCAGCCACGTGGCACCAGGTCAGGGTCGAGTGGCAAGTTCCAAAAAGAATGTTTGGGGGTCCATGGGTTTTGAACCAATGACCACCCACCAAGCCAAACCCTTTGGAAAAGCTCCAACACCAACACGCCATGCATAGGACTTATTAACACAAGTCAAATATATATATTATAAGCTTTGTATTGTATTAAGGTTGGTGCGAAAGGGGGCGCAGTCACAACCACTAGGGCACATTTGCAAGGAAGGTCCCATGGCATGCACCCTAAGACCATGAGCTAGCGCATTTAAGGGGCCAATGCTTGGCCATATGGAGTGCATATGACCGACAATTGGGGGTGCCCGCTCATCCAAGGGGGCTTACTGTGTAATTTTTAATTAAAAGTGGGGTTTTGACTTATATTTAGCCTAGAATTGGTATTTTGCCTAATATTATGACCAGAAAGTGGTTTTTTGGGGATATCTTGGCCATTTGGAGGGGGATTTGATCCCAGAAAGAGGCCAGATATTCAGGAGAAGTTAGGATTCTCTTGTTGAGCCTAAAACCTATATAAACCAGGCCTTTTGGAGTTTGCGAGTAACTTTTTGATGCAGGGAATTGGAGGATCAGTTTATGTATTTTGGCTTTTTCTCATATTTTGAGAGGCCTTTTTGTCATGTTTGTGAGAGGAGTTTGAGGAAGCATACATGCGTCTGAGCAAGGAGGTATTGCACAACATATCTGAAGTATGTTATGCAACAATAAGGAGCCATTGTAAAGAACTTGAGCATTTGAAGATTAATAAAGAGGTCCTTCACTTGGAAGCGGGCCCGGAGACGTAGCCACTCATTGGTGAACTCCGTTATCAAGATGTTATTGTATTTATCTCTTTTGTTGCTGTTCATATCTCTATTTTTTACAACATGATTAATTAATAGCTGAACTCTTTAAACAGATTTAAGAATCTAAATAAGACAATTGTTTATTGTTCCTTCCATTTTTGGATCAAGTATTTTGGTATTAGAGCTTTGGTTGTTTTGGAAGGTTTAACAAGTGAAGGGTGGATGCTTACAAGATCCAAATCTCAAAAAGGAGAAGTATCATTGGCTTAATTCATTCCTGAGATAGAACGATTGTTGAGGAAGAAAAGAATGGCTTCAGAAGGAGAGATTTCTCCACGAACCAAGAAACTAGAAGATGCACTTTTCTCCATGTCTGAAATGGTCAAAGTGTTGTATGAGGATTTCTTGGAGAGAAAGAAACCAGCCTTGGGAGAGATCTTAATGAAGGGTAAAAGTGAAGGGGAAGGAGA
>SNQJ01S0043558.1:108583-129506 GCA_010110895.2 Picea sitchensis
TCCTATTGTATCTGATCGAGACTCCAGATTCCTGGAGAATTTTTGGTCAAGCTTATGGGAACTTATGGACACCAGGTTAAAGAAGAGCACAACATTTCATCCACAGACGGACGGGCAGACAGAGGTGGTGAACAGGACAATAGTGCATCTACTTCGGGCATATTGCAGCAAACATCCTAAGCTTTGGGATGAACATCTGTGTTATGTACAACATGCGTATAATCAAGCCAAACATTGTTGATTTTACCACTTCAATCCAACACTTGGTAGCTAAGCATAAACAAGGAAACCAAAATCTCACACACAAGACACTAGTATTTTTGGGTATAAACCCCTGGAAAAACCTCAGAGGGAAAACTAGTACTTAGATGCTTTTTTAAGGTCAAACCAGGGCTCCCGTAATAGGAAAAAGGGCCCACTAAGAGAATATACACTGCAGACAAACCCGACAATGTATGTGTTATTGTACAACCCTATACCATCACTTTTCCCAAGGAGTGCATGCCTTTCCTTCTGCAAACCCACATACATACGTGACTCTCTCCATTGAAAAACGTGTACAAGTACATAAATATTGTATGGCGCTACGCTTTCCCTTGGCTTCTATTAGATGAAACCCACCTACGGTTGCCTCTCCTCTTTCTTCTCATTAACTTGTATGATCTCTAGATGGATGTCCTTCTCCACCTATCCAAGATCTTGAATCAGAGTCCTTCGTGATCCAACCCTCTCTGCATCAATCCTTGGACGAAATCTCTTCACCCAACCAATGAGATCTCCTCACTCATGTGTAAGCAAAAGTTCATATTTGCTTCTACACTCCTCACACTAGCAAAAGTCTTTCTTTGCTAGTTCCAATCTTGATATATCATTAAGGTACCTAAGCTCAACATCTCACCAAAGATCCTGACCTTGGTCTCTCACCAAGGATCTCTTGATCTCTCCAAGAGTTCCCAATCTTGGCATCTCACAGAAGATCCTCACCTTGGTCTCTCACCAAGGGACTCTGCGTCGACTAGCTCAACACAAGTGACTCATCAAGAGTATGTTTTCTCCTTTACCCTAGCCTTGCTTTTATAATCACGAGTTACAATCTATTTATGATTTCCAAAGTGATTGATGGTTGATATTACTTGTCACACTCACTTAAGATTTACATGCTTAGATTACATGCTAAGCACTTTCATTGAATAACTCAATTTACTAATAAAATCACTTTAATTTAATTAATTCCTTTTAACTAAAATAAACTCAAGGATAAAAGGCTTTTGATGACTCCCACATGTTAGACACGTGCCAATACAGAAGTACCTGTCTGATTCTACTACTAACATCAACACTCCCTCTTAGTGAGGAAGATATTTCTCCCACATGGAGTTGTCTCCGTCTTCACTACCAGATAAGTTACCATGTCTACTCTCTAATCCACCCGATTGGATGCTCCCTCTGACATAGAATTTATCCCTACCATCTCTCTCTGACCTGTCTCCGAAGAATCACTGCCTCTGAACATGCTCGTAGAATCCTTCTGCTTATGAGCATCCTACATGGTTGTCTCGTACCATGACTCCTTTCTAACAAACTCAGAAGGTTTATCCTTCCCACCTGAACCTAAAAGTTGACTCCCTCTGAGTTGCTCAACCTTCAAAGCCTCTTGCTCCATGTTCTCTACCATCGATATTAATCCATGATCCAAGGTCCCCTTAGATCCTTTTACAAGCTCCCATCCCAGGATAATGGTTCTCTCGAGGAATATAAATCAGGAAAGAGCCAAGCCCTACAAACCTCAAGATCAACCCTTCAATATTGTTGGTTGGTTGTTATCTCCCTTGCTGGCCCTTTGCCCCATTCCTCAAACCCTGCCATGCACACTTGTTTTCTCCATCTATGAGTCACTGACTCCAATAGATCTATCATCCTCTAATCTCTGGATGAAATATCTTCACCCAACTGAGTTCCCCTTGAGTCGTTGTCCTTCATGGCTCAAGGACTTGAGCAAAAGTCCATCTTTTCTCCTAAGTGGATGACACATGCACATGAACAAAATTCCTTTTCTGCTCCTATGTGCTCTCATGTGGCTCAGTCTCTATATGGAAATCCTTCTCCACCTATCAGAGATCTCCTTGTTGGTTTCTCGGCCTCTTTCCATTGCTCAACAAGCCACATAACATAGTTTCATGTTGAAATCGCCTCTATAATGTCTCTGTACGACCTTGTATGCAACTATCACCACTACAACTTGTGTATGTACGTGATTGTGCTCTTAGTCTCTCATGTATGTACGTGATTGTGCTCTTAGTCTCTCATGTATGTACGTGATTGTCCCTTCTATTACTCGCATACACCTTTGTACACCTGCAAAAACCCTTGTTCTGCCCTAGTATTGTTGTTTCCCAGAAATCAGTCCTTCGATTTATGTCTGTTGGTTTACAAATCTACTAAGATCTCCTACAAATCTGACAGATCTGCTAAATAAATAGTGGATTTGTGCTTAGTCCTTCATGCACCCACCTCGACACTCCTGATCCCATAGATTTGCTCATGTAACCCTAGATTTGAACTTGATCTCTCCCATGGTCACTCAAATCTCATAGATATGTCATTGTGCATCTTGAGATAGGCTCCCTCTCATAGCAACCTTGATCTGATACCATGTTGATTTTACCACTTCAACCCAACACCCGACAATTAGCTTAAATAAAATCACTTAATCTACTAAAAGCACAATTGAGTAATCAACTAAACATGCAACAAAAGCATAAACAAGGAAACCAAAATCTCACACACAAGACACCAATATTTTTGGGTATAAACCCTTGGAAAATCCCAAAGGGAAATCCAATACTTAGATGGCTTTATTAAGATCAAATCAGGGCTTCTATAATAGGGAAAATGGCCCACTAAGAGAATATACCCTATAGACAAACCTGGAAATGCCCGTGTTGTTGTACGACCTTGTACTTGCACTTTTTCCAAGGTGTATGTGCCTTTCCTTCTGCAAACCCGCATACATATGCGTATGTCTCCATTGAAACCTGTATACATGTATGGAAATATTGCACATTAACTTTCGTACGATGCTACACTTTCCCTTGGATTGTATCAACTGAAACCCACCTGCGACTACCACTGCTCTTTCTTCTCCTTGACTTGTATGATCTCTAGATGGATGTCCTTCTCCACCTATCCAAGATCTTTAATCACGGTCCTTTGTGATCCAACCCTCTTTGTATCAACCCTTGGATGAAATCTCTTGAACCAACCAGTGAGATCTCCTCACTCGTGTATAAGCAAAAGTCCTTTGCTTCTACACTCCTCACACTAGCAAAAGTCCTTCTTTGCTAGTTCTAACCTCAATCTCTCATCAAGGTACATGATCTCGACATCTCACCAAAGATCCCGACCTTGGTCTCTCACAAAGGATCTCTTGACCTCTCCAAGAGTTCCCGATCTTGGCATCTCACCAAAGATCCTCACCTTGGTCTGTCACACCAAGGGAATTCGTGTCGAGTCTGCCAACACAAGTGACTCGTCAAGCGTGTCTTCTCCTTTACCCTAGCCTTGATTTTATAATCCCGAGTTACAATCTATTTCTAATCTCCAAAGTGATTGATGGTTGAGATTACTTCTCACACTCACTTAAGATTTACATGCTTAGATTACATGCTAAGCACTTTCCTTGAATAATTCAATTTACTAATAAAAGCACTTTACTTTAATTAATTCCTTTTAACTAAAGTAAACTCAAGGATAGAAGGCTTTCAACGACTTCCACATGCTAGACACATGACAATGCGGAAGTACCTATCTGATGCTAGCACTAACATCAACATACATATCTCTTCATTTTTCTTTTTCAATTCTTTCCTTAACTCATCCTTTTCCCACTTTTCTTTGCCACTCTTTTCCTATTTTAATTTTTGAACTTCCTTAACAAGTGCTTCATTAAGGTCTTGTATATTAAGATTAAAGATCTCAAATTGTTATAATCCTTGTTCCAATATAATATATTATGTTTTATCTTTCTAATGGACTTTGAATTAGCTTAATTGGACATCCCAATCAAAAGTTATGGTAGTTTTAAGTGAACATACCTTTGAAACCCTGATTTGGAGTATGTCCTTCTGGTCAACCTTCCTTTTGATGTATTTATGAAATTTAGGCCATTTTGAGTACGAAATTTTGGCCTGTAGTACTATGATATGTATTCTCTACAATTCCATAGGTCTCACCAAAAATTTATGTGTCAAGTGAAAGTTATGGTAACTTTCCCAAACCTTGTTGATTTTTGGCCTTTTTTGGAGAGTAAACTTGTATATAATTCCATGTATCCAATATTTAATATCTGATTCTAAAATTTATACCATATATACTATGGATTTTTCTGTTTTGAATGCAATTGGTGGCATTGAATTTGGATCCTCGCAGAAGAAGATATGACTTTTTTACCTAGAACACTTGTTTGAGACTAGTTATATGACTAGTCAAATACCCTAGCTTGCACATGCTATATATACGAAAGTGTAATGACCCATAAGCTAAATTTTTCACCACAGAATACTTTGATATGTATTATAAATAACCACTGAGTTTATTGTCTGAATCCCAGAAAAAATGTTATAGTGAAAATCCCAATATGACTAGTTTAAAACTCAATTAAGGATGAGTAAAAAACCCTATCTTCCATAGGTTGTATCTCCAAAAGTATAATGAATCAGAAGCTAACATTTGTAACACATATACTTGATATGTCTTCTAAATAACCTCCGAGTTTTGTTGTCTGAATTATCCCAAAATTGTTTTTATAGTGAAAATGCTAAGATGATTTGCTTGGAGAAGAAAAACCTTGAGATCAATTCTCTGATACCAAATGTTATGTAACAAATGCTTAAGATATCAGAATAAACTAGAAGTACACACCATGTACACCAATGTGAGCATGGAGCACAACTCCAATAAATATAAGAGATATGAGTTACATAATAACTCCTTAAATAATAGGAGAAACTCCTCCAAATACCAAATACATTCATACATCACAATTACATGTCCTCAACATTGAATACATGATATTTATATATACCTATTCACACACTGCACATGAGGCCCATTTACTATTAGACCGACCCTATTACATATATATTTACACATTACACATACATTTAGCCCCATGTATGCCCCCCCTTGGGGTCATATCTTATACATTTATCCCTATATATTCCCCCCTTGGTTTTGTTGATATTATGGTAGCTGCAGGAGGTATTAACCTCCACTTGTAACATTTACGAGACTAGAATATTCCAAGAAGCAAGAAGAAACCCTAAAGCATTGGACATAATCCTAAAAGACAAGTCGGCTAAAGAATATAATTAATATTGAGTTTTTAGCCTCCAGAAAGAGAAGTTGGCTCAGACAACTAAGGAGAAGTAGTATAAATATAGGAAGCCAGAGTTCATTTGGTACTCACAGCTCACAACTGCATAAATTTAGTGGTTTGCAAGTCTGGAGAGTAGATGCAGTTGCAGCTATTGCAACTTGTAATTTCAGTCTTTCTGGGTTGGACTTTTTGATCAATCTTGGTTATCTTTGCTCGGTGCATTAGCCTTGGTTGGCTATTGATTTACTAACAAAATTCTTCTCTTTGTCAAGGTTAAGGTGCTCGGGGGTGGCATTTGTGCCTATGGTTGGGTGACAATATCACTATATTGTTTATGGTTAAACAAGCACACCCACTTTTCTAACAGGTTATGGGCCCACACCTTCTTCATTCAGTCTAACCACTTGAAGGAAGCTAAGCCATAAGATTATCAGGCTCATTGAAGAACTGTCGCTGGGGTTTCTAGCAGGTGCAGTTACTGAAGCACTGTTGTTAGGGTTACTAGTAGGTGCAGTTGCCCAACACCTTATGATGGAACACCTTACTCAAGGAGAGGATATTCTAGTACACCTTAGTCTAGTGCACCTATTGGCACTCTCAGAAGGTAAAAACGTCAAGGTTGAGATTTTGGGTCAGAGTCAACATTTGATCAGTCAAAGTCAAACTTTGACCATCTATCGGTCAACAAAAATCATGAATGAAAAGATGGATCATCTACACTATTCAACTCTTACATGAACTCTTGAATATGGCATGTGGATAATTGACAATGGAGCTTCTAGGCATACGACATGAGACCAGGTCAGACTTTCCAGTCTAAATGAAAAGAAGACATCCTACAAGGTAGGACTTGGAGATAAGAACACCTATCCAGTCGAAGGAATTGGTCAAGCCTCCATCAAATTGAAAACAGGTAACAATGTTCATTTGAGCAATGTCTTATATGTACCTAGTTTGGAAAATAATCTTGTATCTATATCTTGACTAGAAGACAAAGGAAATAGAATAGCCTTTGTAGATGGTGAAGTACTATATTGGTCTAGAGACTCCAACATATAGAATGCTAGAGTTATTGGAACTCATGAAGGAAGACTATACAGACTACTAAGACATAATAATGAAGCTCTTGTACATAATGAAGTCAATCCCAGTGAACTTTCACATAGAAGGTATGCTCATCTTAACTATCAAGCATTACCTTTCCTCAAGAAGATGGTTAAAGGAATACCAGAACTACAATCTACACATGAAGGAATTTGTAGAGGACGTGCTCTTGGTAAAAATGTTAAGAAGCCATTCCCAAGCAACAATAATAGATCTAAGGAAATCCTAGATCTAATACATTCAAATGTTTGCGGTCCGATGCGAGTCAAATATCTAGGAGGTTCCCTTTATTGTGTCATCTTCATAGACGATTGCTCAAGAAAAACATGGTTATATCTCCCGAATACAAAGGATTAAGTTTTCAACAAGTTTCAAGAATTCAAAGCAGAAATAGAAAACCTCGCAAGCAAGAAAATCAGAACTTTGAGAACATATAATGGAGGAGAATACAAATCCAAGGAATTTGTTTCCTTTTGCAAATCATTAGGGATTAGGAGGGAGATGGCCATTCCTCATAATTCTCAACAAAATGGTGTAGCATAAAGGAAGAATAGATCTGTTGAGGAAACCGTGAAGGCACTAATGAATGATCAAGGTTTGTCCACGTATTTATGGGGAGAAGCATCTATGACAACAATATATGGTTAGAACATAAGTCCCCACCGCATATTGAAGGATATGACTCTAGAAGAAGCCTTCTCAGGAAAGAAACCCAATGTGGAACACTTAAGAATCTTTGGGTGCCCTGTTTACATTCATATTTCCAAGGATAAAAGGAAGAAACTATAACCCTTAGAAAAGAAGGGCATATTTGTTTTATACAATGAATCATCCAAAGCCTACAAAATCTATATCCCAAAACAACATAAGGTTGAAGTCAACAGAGACGCGACCTTCAATGAGAAGATGGCTTTCAAGAAATCTATAGAATAATCCATAGAATAAGAAGAATATGAAGAGCTTAAAGAAGAAAGCACCTATCTTCTAGAAATTCAGAATGAAGAACTAGAACAACTTGATCATCCGATGCAACCATGTGAACATATTGAATCAATCACTATACCAAAAACTAGAAAACATCCAGCTTGGCTTGAATCTACTCTACAAGAAGCAGAAAGACTCAAACCCCCAAGTGGCACCTTCAGAGAAAGCAAAAAGCCCAAAAGATTCTCCAGTTATGCAGCATGTATGACAAAGCTTATAAATGAAGAACCCACCACATTTGAAGAAGCAACTAAGAAGAAACAATGGAAAGAAGCCATGACAGAAGAAGACCAATCCATCGTGAAAAATGACATATGGGAAATCGTGCCTAGACCCAAAGAAAAATCAGTGGTAACTTCAAAATGGGTCTATAAAATCAAACATGCAGCAGACAAAAGCATGGACAAATACAAGCCAAGGTTCGTAGCTAGAGGGTTCTTCCAGAAGGAGGGAGAAGATTATGACAAAACCTTTGCTCATATTGCCATATATAATTCTATTAGAGCCATTATATCTCTTGTTGCCTCCATGGAATGGAGTCTACATTAGATGGATGTAAAGACAAGTTTCCTCAATGGAGCAATTGAAGAAAAAGTATACATTGAACAACCTCAAGGCTTTGAAGTACATTCCAAAGATACTCATGTTTGCAGATTAAAGAAAGCCCTGTATGGACTCAAGCAAGCTCCAAGAGCTTGGTATGCCAGAATAGACAACTACTTAATTAGACTTGGTTTCTCTAAGAGTCATGTAGATCCAAATTTCTACTACAAAGTTGTGAACAATGCACCTGTGATTCTATTGCTATATGTCGATGACTTATTCTTGACAGGTGTAGAGTCTCTCATCACCCTATGTAAGAAGGAACTAGATTTTGAGTTTGATGTGAAAGATCTTGGTCTCATGCACTATTACTTGGGACTAGAAGTATGGCAAAAGTGTGGTGAATTCTTCCTTGGACAAGGAAAGTATGCAGTGAAGATTCTTCATAAATTTGGAATGATGGATTGCAAATCCAGGGCCACTTCTATGACCATAGATGTAAGAAAAGTAAGAGACTCGGATTCTTATCCAATAGACTTGTCCCTATATCGACAATTGGTTGGGTCGTTGATGTATCTAGTAAATACTTGACCATATATTTGTTTTGCTGTAAACACCTTAAGCTAGATCCAGGTGGAACCCATACATGAACATTGGATAATTGCAAAGCATGTTCTAAGATATATTTGTGGGATGTTAAACTATGGTTTAAGATACACCTCATTCAATGATATACAACTTCATGGATTCACAAGTTCAGATTGGGTAGGGAGTGCAAAAGACAGAAGGAGTACTTCAGGGATGTGTTTAATCTTGGGCTCTGCTTTGATATCATGGGCCAACATGAAACACAAGTTTGTCGCACTGAGCATAGCAAGAGCATAATATATCATAGCATGTGAGGCATGTACCGAAGCAGTATGGCTGAGGAAGCTGATTTCAAGATTTTTTTATCAGGTACCAGATTCGACCGTAATATACCGTGACAATCAAATTTGTATAAGGCTATTAGAACACCTAGTGTTTCATGACCGATTGAAACATATTGAGATCAAATACTAATTTATTTGTGATAAAGTCTAGGAAGAAAAAGTGAAACTCCAATATATCTCCACAGATGAGCAGGTAGCAGACATTTTGACAAAGCCTTGTCCAGGATAAAGTTTGCATACTTAAGGGACAAGATGGGGCTCGTGGAGATAACTCCCTTGGTTGAAAGGGAAGAGATGGCTCCCTCGGTTGGGAGGGAGCACTGATATATATTATTGATTCATGGGGAGTTATTTTCCAGTTTGGAAAATGGTACAAGTTGGGCAGTTCCTTTCTAGTTCGGAAAGTGGTTTGAGATTTCTGACGGATATACATTTTTCAGTTCGGAAAATGGTCCATATCAGACAGTCATTTTCGTAATGAAAATGGTCCGATAGATTGCTTATGTGCCATAGACAATGATTCCCCTTGTGGCTAGTGTGGGGGAATGGTCTAGGACACTCATTATTCTTGGCAGTCACTCTGAGTAGTGGTCAAGTAGAATGGTCTGCCTCGCCGGGCAGTCATTCTTTCGAATTTCACAATTGTGAGCAGTTAAGAAGAATGGTCCATTTTGGAGGTTGGTGCAGGACAATCATTTCCTTAGGAAATGGTCTGGACAATCATTCTCTAGGGAAGACTCATTCTCTCTAGGTTGCACTATGATTAGTGCCGGAGGAATGGCCCAGTTAGGTGAATGGTCCAGGCTAAAAAATCAGGGACATTTATTCTTCTATGCTTGAGAAGAATAGTCCAGATAGCCCATGGCTGATGTTTTACCTTATGAGGGCAAATGCTCTTCAAGATCTCATAGATGTGAGTGGAAGAATGGCCCATATCACTTAGTTTGTATCATGATATTGTTTATGCATATTGATGTCACATGATATGATTGTTATAGAGACTGTATGTCTCTGGACAGTGGTTGTATACTACTGCGGTGGATGTGATCCACTGATAGTGACTGTGTGTCACTGGTTAGTAGTAGTGTGCTACTTAGAGTGGTTGTGTACCACTGGATAGTAGTTGTATACTACTATGAATAAACACAACTGTGTTCTATTGGATGTCATTGTTCTGATTGCCATGGAGACTATCTAGTTGGATAATGATGATGATGCTACCGATTGAATGGTCTGTTTGTGCTCAAAACCATTGCCTTTTATAACTCCCTAAATAGGAAGGAGTGTTGATATTATGGTAGCCGTAGAAGGTATTAACCTCCACTTGTAACCATTGATGAGACTAGAATATTCCAAGAAGCAAGAAGAAACCCTAAAGCATTATACATAACCCTAGAAGACAAGTCGACTAAAGAAAATAATTAATATTGAGTTTTTAGCCTCCAGAAAGAGAACTCGGCTCAGACAGCTAAGGAGAAGTAGTATAAATACAGGATGTCAGAGCTCATTTGGTACTCACAACTCGCAAGTGCAGAAATTTAGTGGTGCGCAAGTCTGGAGAGTCGCTACAGCTACAACTACTGCAACTTGTAATTTCGGTCTTTTTGGGTTGGACTTTCTGATCAGTCTTGGTTATCTTTGCTTGGTGCATTAGCCTTGGTTGGCTATTGATTTGCTACCAAAATTCTTCTCTTTGTCAAGGTTAAGGTGCTTGGGGGTGGCATTTGTGCCTATGGTTGGGTGACAATATTGCTATATTGTCTATGGTTAAACGAGCACACCCACTTTTCTAACAAGGTCATAACATCAAAGTCCACTCATGCTATTACATTGAATTTGAAAACCTTTATGCACAAGTTCAAAAATATTTGGATGAGGTCTAAGTTGATGTGGAGCAAATGGCTCATGTGGCTATTGTGGTTGTTGGGATTATCAATAAGGTGCCTTCTTGTGAGTTGCACCTCCTAAGGGTGAAGGATAAACCATCAGTCTCCATAGATGTTGAGAATTGTAACAAGAGGTGGATTAATTGGAATATTGATAAAGAAAAGGCCATAGTTGGCTTGAGCACAATCAAAGTATTTATAGACGATATATCTTGGATGGTGACCTATAGTTTGCTACTCCTTGGGATGGAAAATTGTTCTTGCACCCCACTAAAAATATGCCAAGCCATTGAGGGTGGAAATAATTAAGGCCTCCATAATAGAAGACAAGGGAGTCATACCCTCGACCTCACAAGTCATATGACAAATACAACCCATGAAGGTAACATCGACCATCTTTAATTGTATGATTTCCTCCCTACCCTAGTGGACCACTAAGAGAAGATTATGCTAGACATGTCATTTTAATTCTTGAAGGGTGGGAAGGACATCCAAGCAGACACATGGCAACAAAGGCAAGCTATCAATGACTACACTAAAGGGGCCCCTCATCAAGAAGTATCACAAAACACATCTTTCTTTGCACAACTTCCACCCAAGTAGTGAATACCATCATGATCGATAAGCTCCCATACTTAGTAGTTATCAAGATAGATGGGACCACCTACCCAACACCTACAAGGGAATGGTTCTATATCCAGAGAGGGGCAGAAGTAAAAATATAACCATTTTTAGTTGCCTCACATCATGGCTTTCTTATGTTTGTGATGACGGTTAAGGAATTAGTTTGATAGCCCAACTAATCCCATAAGATTCCAGGGTTGACTAGCTTGTGTTTTGAAGTAAATAAAGTTTATAAAAAGAGGTTGCGACAATGACACAAAGATCGATAGTTTTTGTGTTGTTATGTTGCTGGAATTTTGAGAGATCAGTGCCCCATATTGTAATAGTTTCATTTGGTTTTGCCTTAGGTGGATCTATCACATTGGTTCCATCTTTCCCCTTTTATGATTCTCATTATTTTCTGTAAGCATGGTTTTGAATAATGAAGTGTGAAAAAGGGTGTCTATAAGCCCAACGTTGAGATTTATAGTTCTTTTTGTTGTCGTTATTGTATTAAATGAACCGTTGAGTTTATTCTTGTAATCAGGGTTGAGACAGTTTGCCACTAATAAATGAATAAATATCAAGCAAGTTATGTTGATTTCCCTTTTATTTTCTATCTCATATAGTGTTGAATGAATTAGTGGATCTATGTTTACGTGCATGTCCATTTAATTTTTTGTTGAATGAACACAAGCATTAGGAAAGTAGTGTTATATCTCCTCTTGAATTTGTGTTCATTGTTTTTATCATATATTTCTCAAGGATGAATCAAGATTAAGGCACCCTTCTGAAATGAATCAGTGGATTCTATGTCCAACAATTTTCAATAGCTAATCTTGGTCATTCCAAACCAATATATACACCACCTTTTTTGTATCTTGTTGTGGTAATTACAATAATAAAACTAGTCTAAGCTTAGTAAAATATATCTTAGATATTTAAGAGTACCACCTCCCATCTCAAAAGTCGACTTAAAAATCTAAAATAACATGAAAGTGTTTCTCACACATTATGCCTCGACATTTGTTCATATAAAAGCAAAAACAAGAAACAACAAAGAAAACATATCACATTCAACATCATACCATTGCCCATATCCCCTCCCAATTACGTTCAACAATATAACAAATTCTAAATGCAACATTTTAATTTATTTTCATATCTATTATGCTCAACTAAAGCCTAAATTGAATAATATTATTATCATTCTTGGGAATATGTCACTTTAAAAATTTCAGGAAAAAACACCCATGTAATCAAAATTGAACATCGCATTGGTGGAAAAATCAAAATTGAACATCGCATTTCCATTCGTTGCGAAATATAGGGAAGTGAAGAACGATAAATAAAAACGAGGTACATACAACACAATGAATATTGATATGAATACACCACTATACGCACGCGGGCGATAAAATCCGCGCTTTCAATAAAGCCAACAACCATCATAGAACATTCAAAATTCAAGTGTACTTTGCATGTACGCATAACCCAAACTTCAGATTTCACAGGACAGATGTTGCCATGTTGTAGTAGCCTACATATAGACATCTACTGACTGTAACACTGGTGTTTTTTCACTGAATTTTCCGGAGAAGCTGGCTATGGAGGAAGAAAAAGCTGTCAAGTCCACATTACTAGCCTTGCCCGCTGCTGCTGTCTGCGACCTCCTGTCGATTGGGGTAAGGAACCCGAGCTCTTTACTTTATTTACTACTATATATGCGTATACGTTCTTCAAGCTTTTGCAGCTGCTAACAAATTAAGCAGTTTCTCCAAGTCTGATTTACAACCGAAAAAGTTTCTGAAATAACGTATAGTGGCACCATAATCTTGCACAACATTCGCAAAAGACACCCAACTGTTAATTACTGTAGTAGTTTCATGCCTTGGAAGCTCTTAGTTCTGTTAGCACTACAGAGGTATTGGGTAGTTATCCAGACTTTTGCTCTGGCTGGAGTTGTGTGATGGATTTAAGTGGGGTCAGTGTATGATTTGGGGTTTAGGGCGGTTTCCAGCCACTCTTAGTTAAGGTTTCACTGATCTGGCCAGCAAATTATGTCATCGGCGTTTCAAACCTTAAAGCCTTTCTTTTAAGGAGACCATTGGATTGGCTAAAATAATGTCGATTACCAGCAATCGGCTGTTTGCAGGATGGCAAGCCCTTTTGGATTACCAGGGCTTAGAGCGGTGTATGCGGGATTCTTCTAGGGCTTTTGTCTAGTTAGAAAATGGTTTTCCATACTGGCTTTGGCATAAGGATATTTGCTTATTCTTAGGTTTGTTAGTTTGTTTACTGCAGAGAGATAATAGAAAAACAATCTTGGCGGTGTCTCAGACTATTCCTTTAGTTCTCTTTTGGCTTCGAGGAATTAATGTAATCTTACAGGGATTGGTCAGGGTGAGGGTTTTATGAATCTTTAGGTTTAATGGCATGAGCGATGCGATTTGCTTTAGGTTTGCTAGTTTGTCTAGAAGATAAAAGCTTATTGTAAATAGTCCAAAGAGCATTCTCTAGCATAGATGTTCTTGCAGGTAGCACTGTAGTAATGTTGATGGGAAAAGCCATTGTTTTTCGATGCATTGAAGTTATTCTTTATCCGGTTCCTTGAAAGTCAATGACTACGAAATAGTCACAGAAGGTGAATACTTATTAAATTATGCTGCTGATGGCTACAATTGAAATTTTTTGAGCAGTTTGAACTTCCCTGTATACCTGTATAGAGTAAAGGCCTTGTCCATCCCAAACACTATTCATTTATTTTTGTATCAGTCAAAAGATTTAATTGCTTCCCGTTATGAAATTGTCAAACTTACTGCTATGATGTAGACTTTTAAACAGTCCTGCATTCTCAATCTTACTTCCCTGTATACCGGTATAGAGCAAAGGCCTTCACTTATTTTTGTATCGGTCAAAGGATTTAATTGCTTCCCATTATGATATTGTCAAACTCACTGCTATGATGTACAACTTTTAAACTGTCCTGCATTCTCAATCTTACATATTGCTTTTCAATGAGTGATTAATTTTTTTCTCAAGGATGCTTTAGGCTCAGTACTGTTTCTGAACATCATTCTATCAGCCATGCCAAATTCCTTTCAGCCAGGCTTTGGTTGGGTGATAATTCACTCCCAACAAGTTTCACATGTACCATGACAAGTGACTTTCCAGCTCCCATGAAGTGCTTTCTGATCTTCCATTTAGAAGGTCAATTATTAATTTTGAATCCCCCGTGAAAATTACTCTTTCGATAGTCAAAGCTTCACATTCTGCTTTGTTATTAGTACTATTTCCCATGAGTTGATAATAAACCCTGGTGACGTGTCCCAGATGATCCATGATCCCCTCTCAACCTGATGAGTTTGGGGTTGCTTTTCGAGGCGACATCAAAATTTAATTTGACCCATTCCACTTGTGGAGGAAGCCAAAGCTACTGGTTACTCAAAACCTTCATCTTCTGTCCTTTATTGGATGATAAATAACTGTTTTAATTTTTAACTATAATATATTGTAACATAATATAGGGATCATTCCAACCAGGACCAGGTTAGGTAGTGGAAGAAATAAATAAAAGGAGGCTGATAGGATTGCTGAGAGATTTGGATCCAAGCAAAGAAGAGGCTTCAAAAATTATTCTGCAGATTTTATGAAGATATATTGACTGTTGAATCCTTAATACTTCTGGAAATGAGCAGAATCAGTAGGTGACCCCTTAGGTCTTCCACCTGTTCTCTGAGACTCCACAAGGGATTGAGCTAGCTTTAGACTGTAATACTACTTTAATCGGACAGGCTACTAGGGGACATTCTTATTTTGTTTGTTTTTGTGTGACTTATGTTTTTGGGTTTTTACAACTTAAAAAATCCCTGTTATGTTTCTGCATTGGTTTACATTATATTTGAGCTACCTGTAAGAGGTTCCTCTGTATCAGATGTATCCTTTTATAATTGTACTCAGGTTGTTCGTTTTGATTCATTAAAGAAATGTTGTTTCTTGAGCGAGTATGTTATGTACATGTTTTAGTACCGTAGTTCAAAATATCAAAGTTTAGTTGGTCCTTAAAAACACTATGAAATAATTGGATCTAAGCCTTTTTTTTATATTTCTAATTTTCTGTGGAGTACAGGTACTTAAGTCATTCTTTCAATATTTAGAAACATTTGTTTAACCAGGTTCTCATGTTCCTTCAAAATATCAAAGTTTAGTTGGTCCTTAAAAACACTCTGGAATAATTGGAACTAAGACTTTTTTTATATATCTAATTTCCTGTGGAGTACAGGTACTTAAGTCATTCTTGCAATATCTAGAAATATTTGTTTAACCAAGTTCTCACGTTCCTGTTCTTTTAAAAATGCAATCTGATTATTATTTTCATTTTTAATCAGGGATATAGTTTTGCTTATTGTTGTCAATGTGTTTTCTTCTTTAATTTTCCATAAGCTGCTATGGCCTATTAAAAGCCATTAAGAATTTGAACATTGAAACCTGGAAATGTTCAACATAATAATATAAACTTGGGCATAATGGTGCAGGTTTGCCCTAGATGTATTTTCCGAATTTTTGGTGTACGCGGAGATGTGTACTCATCTTGTGTGCTATCGATTGCATCTCTAAGTTCTTGGCTGAAACCTTCAGTCAATCTCATGGAACTACCAAAATTCGAGGAGGATATTGGTTCAATGAAAATTAAAGACAGTTGCCATTCTATTGAAGAAAAGAAAAGCAGAGAGGAGACATGCATAGTGTGTTTGGGGGTTCTGCAAATTTTATGTGTTGATCAGAAAGAATTGACAACATGCAAGGTTAAAATCAATAACATGTTTGAGGCTGCAGTTGCTATATTAGAGACACTTCAAAGCGAGGGTCATCAGTTCAATAGCTTTTGTCTTGAAGTTTCCATTCCACCTGTGGTTCTTATACGAGACCGTGCTCTTTGGTAATCTTCTTGTCCATGCAATTTTATTTCAGTTTTGAATACCAATACTTGTGTTATGCGTTGACCATTTTCCTCAATTTTTTATGAACTTTTTTTGGACAATTTGAAGTTCTTGAAAATGTCTTTGAATACGCTTTAAAGCCAACACTTACCTCTTAAAAAAAGGGTAAAACAAAATATCATAAAATTTCAACAACAAGAATCTACCAAATTCCAAGCTACGAATATCAAGGACAGGGAATTCCTCATCCTTACTTTAATGCCATTGACCACTCAAAGTAAATGCTCAGTGTCCATAACATCAACACTAATGTCCAACAGATGACAACAAAAGTATGTCAATGGGACTAAAGGGTACACCTAATGTGAATACAGTATGGGAGTGTGAAAGCAACTCCTAAAATGATACTAAAAGGAGAAAAAAGTGAAAAGAAGGAAACATAATGAAGTGTCTAGCTAAGCTATATGCTAGCAGCGTAGCTAAAATATAAGCTACTACAAGTATAATGATTCAATAGGGAGGCTAGAGATTATAGATACCAATGCTGAACAAGAGACAAAGAGACAATGCCAAGGTTTGTTGGTCCTAATGGATGAAGGCGAGGGAGGGGACTGAGATATGAGCTTGTTGTTGGAGTTGCCGATCACTGTGAAGGGTCGATGTTATGCAAATGATATCCTCTTGGGATTGATGGAGGTTGAGAGGACTCGATTATATGATCATGAGGGGAAGTGTAGGAACAAGGGAGCTCTGCCCTTCTACCATCAAGGTTGAAGGGAATAAATTTTTGATAGAAACCTAGTTGCTCGGTTGAATTTGGGGAGTTGTTTGACGATTGAGGGTCACCCTATTGAAGACTTTTCTAAAGCTAGGTTGTACATCAGTTTGATGGTGCATGATTTGTGGCCTAGAATGATAGCTCCTCATAGGCCTTGAAGATGTTAGTCTGTCACCTCAGGGGGGTAGGTCAAAAGAGACTTGAGATTTCATTGGTCTAGAGTTTGAAGTATCCCAGGGCTCCACTATCACTTGTTGCTTCAACCAAAATAGTGCAACCTAGAAGTATGAAGTGATCCTCCTCGAGGTCTCAAGATGAGACAGGGTAAGCAAAAACTGAGATTTGTGTTTGGGCACCTCTCTCACGAAGAGAGCAAAGCATCTTTGGTCAGAATACCCAAAGAAAGTAGAGAGAGAGCCCCCTAAATCCCGATATAGGTAGTAATAGTGACCTTTGATCACATAGTAAAAGAGTCACCTGAAAATGAGATGCATCTTTGTCTCAAGCTCCTATAACTGGCACATTTGTCAAGTCTTGTCCATCTACGTGATTTGGTGGTCGATCTCTACTCAAAGTTTGTGGGAGCCCACTTGAAACTAACCCAAGGAGATCCCAAGTGCATGCATCCAGTGTCTTTGTGTGTACGAGGGATGGACAAGATGCCATCTCACAACTCCAAGAAGTGCTCCAAATAGAAAGCCATATTCGAGCTGAGGCTCTTCGATGGTGTTGTCCAAGTAACCTAGATGTACAGTCTGTAGATGTTCTCTTGGTTGGCCCGATTCAACTCCTACTTAGATGACAAAAGGTGACCTAGCTCATCTATAGAGTACTCAAAAAGGGCCAGATGGTTTGGAGAGATGGCTATTGACTGGAGAAGCCAAGACACCTCTATGTACTGTTACCCATTTTGATGCATGGGAAAACAATTAGTGGCTGTAGCATGCCTTATCTAGCTACTAACAGACATAGAATAAGTGAGATTAGCACTATAAAAGATTACTCTTAAAGACCCCATAGCCCAAGTAATATTGGCACTGATCTCCTCTTCAAACACCATTAAATTTTCACACTTCAAAACCTTTTCTTTGGATGTAATTTAATTTTGGAAAATTCATATTGAAAAATTTTAAATTTCCATATTATTTTCCAGCCATCTCTTTGCCACTTGGTGGCTCAAAGAGACCTTAATTTTACATTACTAAACCCTTTGTATCTGGTCTCCTTCTAGAGGTTTAGGGACCCTTCTTTAGCCCCTCAAAATTCTGCACTTCATAACCTATAGTTTGGCAAACATAAACTTCATTAAATTCAGAAATTTATTTCCTTTTGCATGCTTTAAATCTGATTGGTTATGAAACACACAAGAGCTGGAAAGTACCCCAAATTCTACATACAATTTCCAGCTTTATATTGAACTTTTTAAATACTTCAACTTTGCATCCACAGGTTCAGTCATCTCACTTCGAATCGGGAAAATAAAACTATAACTATCAAACAAACCAGATTCATTCTAAGTTTTCATAGCCATTTAACTCCTTGTCCTCGTTTGAGACTTAGTTGTTTAGGGAAGTACCCCTTTGTTGGAGATCATTCCAATATAAAGTGTGGGAGTGTGTCATTGAGGTGACAATGGATGACCACTCCAAGTTTTCTTTAGGTTCACATTTAGTGACTTGGGACTTTGGCACCTTTGGTGCGAACTTGAATGGTAACACGTACCAAGCATGTGTATGTCTTGTGACGCAGGTTAAGTCTATGGCCTCAAAGGAGCAGAGTGCTAGTTACACCTTTCGCTCTTTGAGGCAGAGTCTCCAAAGGTTCGAACTTTGTGTAGCAAGGAGATCGAATGAAAGATAACCTCAGGGAGAAAAGGATGGGCTCTAAACTTAGCTTGAACAATGGGTTGGGGGACCATACATTTGCATGGAATAATGCACCCGAGAAGTAGGGTTTGGACTCTCATGATCTTGGCCTAGTTGGTCTATAGCAAAATTGTTCCCCATATCTCTAAACCATAGAGGAATGTAGGTTCAATAATCGTATCTAGGGGTGCAACTTGGACAAGATGTTTTGAAACTGGTTTTGGAAGCATTGCTGCTCGAGGAGGGTGAGGGAACTGTACCCTTTGTTGAGTTGGGGTTTGAGGGCCTGATGCATGCTAAAACGAGGCCCCACAAATTGGACCTAGAAATAGGTATAAGTTGTCATGATCATAATCTCTTCCCCTTGGAAGAAGAAATGTGAGTGAGAGAAAGCACTCTTTGAAGCATTGACGATCATAACCTTGTTTCTTTACCTAGGTTGATCGTCAACTGCTGGGGGTCACAAATGTTGGCCAGAGCATCAATCTATCTTTATAGGTCCTCAAACGAGATGGCTAGTTGGATCAATCATCAACGATGAGGAGAAAAGAGATCTACACATGATGGAGGGGGCAATAATCTTCGTACTGAATATACTCATAGAGGAAAGATTCTAGCACGTTAATGTAGATCTCGAAGAAGGTTAGCCAAATAAAGTCAGAGAGGTTGTGTGTCATACAAAGATGACCAAGATCTAATTCATATAACCTCATGATTACCTCTAAGAAGTTCTTCGAAATGCCAATGTTAGGAAGCCATCAGAACAAAGCCTCTCTTGGTCCTCTGTCAAATGCTTTTCAAAAGTCTAAAAACCAACAAAAGACTTTTGAAGAGCGATGATGAGCCTCCTTGATAATGGCCTTGAGTATGAAGATGTGATAGGTCATCTGGTACTCTAGGTGGAAGCTGACTTGCCCTTTGCCCCTAAGGTGTCTACTCTCCATCTCATATGACAACCATAAGTGCAAAATTGTAGCATATAGCTTTGAGTACTATGCCCAATCATGATAGTTTGATAGTTGTTGGGATTGAAGTTGGCACCCAATTTGAAAATCATTTGGAGGACATGTCTGGTCCATGTATGGGGGAAATTGGAGAAACCACATGGTTAAATGTAATACCCCCTATGAGCATCAAGCTTGCACAACGAGTAAGTATGTGGTAGGTGCGTAAGTACCGTACTGGTTCATTATATTGAATTAATAATATAAGAAATTAATTAATTAACATGTGCACTTGGGGGGCGATAACTCTTTAGGAGCACCATGGGGGCAATGAACCAACGAGAGGGGAAGTAGGGAGTCAATTAAATTATATTATTCTTTGTAGCCATATGTGTTGATCCCAAAGCTTTGTTATTTGTCTTATGTGCCTTTAGGGAAGGGCACGTGGTTCCCAAGCCAGGGTTATCGGAAGCGCCTCCCCCCTCCCCGCTCCGGCCTCGGAAGCTCGCTTGAAGCGAGTTCGCTCCAGAAGCTGGGTAGGAAGCGAGCTTCCGAAATCCGGAAGTGCGCTTCTGGATTTCAGAAGCTCGCTTCGGGGTTCAAAAAGACGCTCCCTGCCCATGAGGAAGCGTGGAACCCCGAAGTGAGCTTTCGAAATCCAGAAGCGCGCTTCCGGATTTTGGAAGCTCGCTTCCTACCCAGCTTCCAGAGCGAACCCTCAAAGCTTCCCACACGCTCCCCGTGAGGTTCGCGCGCTTCCGCGCTTAAGAGGAAAAAAGACTCATTTTTTTATTTTTTTGAGTTGAGTTAGAGTGTGGGGTGTTGTTAGGGATGGGTTAGGGGAAAGTGAGGAGGGAATAAAAGATATTTTCCCCCTCTCATTTCCTCATTGTTTCTATTTGTGTTTGCTTGAGCTTGGAGGAGAGAGCAAAGAGGAGCTTGGAGGAGCTTGAAGGAGAGAACAAAG